>SPDY01014945.1:306268-318469 GCA_006461725.1 Moschus chrysogaster | reverse complement strand
AGGGGACATGGGTGTACCCATGGCTGATTCTTGGTGATGTCTGACAGAAAACCACAAAATTTTGTAAAGCAATTATCCTTCAATTAAAAAACAAAACCACAAAACATCACTAAACACATATCAAAATGGCTGAAATGAAAAATGAAGACAACACCAAATGCTGGCAAGGAGAGAGATAAACTAGATTACTGTGAATGGTTGATGGGAAGGAAAAAATGGTTATGACACTCTGAAAATATTTTTACTTTTTTTTTTTTTTTGAAAAGTCAACATCAACTACTGAATGACCCAGCACTTGAATTCCTGGGTAACTGTTACAGGGAAAAAAATGAAAACTTACATTCACACAAAAAAATTGTAAGTGAAGGTTTACAGCAGCTTTCTTTGAAATAGCTCAAAATTGGGAAGAACCCAGATTTCTTTCAACAAGTGAATAGTTAAACAAACTGGTATAATACCATGGAATGCAACTCAGCAATAAAAAGGGAGGAAAAAAAACTAAAAACAGGGCTAACATGATCCTGCAATCCCAGTTCTGGCCAGATATCTGAACAAAACCATAATTCAAAAGATGTGTTCATAGCAGCACTATTCACAATACCTAGGGCATAAACAACCTAAATGTCCATCGACAGATGAACGGAAAAAGAAAATGTGGTACATAAATACAATGGAAGACTACTCACCCATTCTTTCTACTAGAAAGAATGAAATGATGCCATTTGAAGAAACATGGATGGATCTAGAGATTATCATACTAAGTGAAGTAAATCAGAAAGACAAATATCATATGATATCACTTACATGTGGAATCTAAAATGAACTTATTTACAAAACAGAAATAGACTCACAGACATGGGGAAAAAACCTATAGTTACCAAAGCAGAAAGGGCAAGGGAAGGATAAATTAGAGTTTGAGGTTAACAGATACACTCTACATTTCATTCCCTTCCCTTCGCTTTTCTCTCTTCCCTCTCTCCTTTCTCTCTCTTTTTTTTCTCTCTCTCTTATTAATTGGGATACTGATAGCCCGCACCTCCTAGGGTTGTTGTGAGGATAGAACAAGTTCCTATTTGCAGAGTTCTTAGACTCCAGTGAGGGTACTAGCTACTACTAACAATCCTGTGAGGGTACTAGCTATTACTAACTACATATTATTGTTAATGGACTTTCTCTCAAATCTTCCCCGGCTAAGTCTCTTGATCTCTCTCAGGCCCTTTGGCAACTTGGCACCCTCCTTTGTCCAACCTCTCCCTTGATTTTCCAGGACTGCCCCTGGGGTGGCAGGAGCAAGGGAAGAACAAATCTATTTTGCCAGGGTCTTATCTGATGCTGGGAGGGACTGGGGGCAGGAGGAGAAGGTGACGACAGAGAATGAGATGGCTGGATGGCATCACCAACTCGATGGACATGAGTTTGAGTGTACTTCGGGAGTTGGTGATGGACAGGGAGGCCTGGTGTGCTGTGATTCATGGGGTCGCAAAGAGTCAGACACGACTGAGCGACTGAACTGAACTGAACTATCTGTACAAACATTTGGGTCACTCAGCATCAGCGTCTCAGCCCTGCATTCGAGCTTTGAGCACTGAGCCCATGTGCCAGAACTCCTGACGCCCAGGCACGTAGAGCCCATGCTCTGCAACAGAAGAAGCCACTGCAGTGAGAGGCCAGCACCAAAAGGAAAAGTGGCCCCTGCTCGCCGCAACTAGAGAAAGCCCATGCAGCGCAGAAGACCCCAGCCAGCCGTAAACAAATAGATAGGGGCGAAAATATTTATACGTGAAAAGGCAAAGGGCATGCCTGTATAAACATTATGATTACATCTATAATTATTTATTATTATTGAAAGCATGTAAGAACATGCATGAAAAACTTAGCAATGGTTCTGGACACAGAACTCTGGGTGCCCACAAAGGACATCAGTCCACACAGTTGGATCTGGTGCTGCTGTTTGATTTGCTGACCTCTCATTTGGATCCTCCCCAACTTACTGAGAGGGAAGGAAACTTAGGACCGCACGGGAAGGGGAGCCTGGGCTGGCTTCGGGCTGTGAGCTCATGGGTGGAGTCCAGGGCGGTGATCCGGCTGAAGCTGGGCCTGTCTTTTGTGCTACCAAGAGTCCCAGTGGTGAAGGAGTTAAATGTTCTCTAACATGGATGTCTGCAGCCCCAACACCATTATCAAAAATTTGACCATATACTTGGTCATAAAGGAAGTCTTGCTGCTGCTGCTGCTAAGTCACTTCAGTTGTGTCTGACTCTGTGTGACCCCATAGACAGAAGCCCACCAGGGTCCCCCGTCCCTGGGATTCTCCAGGCAAGAACACTGGAGTGGGTTGCCATTTCCTTCTCCAATGTGTGAAAGTGAAAGTGAAGTCGCACAGTCGTGTCCGATCCTTAGCAACCCCACGGACTGCAGCCTACCAGACTCCTCCATCCATGGGATTTTCTAGGCAAGAGTACTGGAGTGGCTTGCCATTGCCTTCTCTGATATAGTGGCGCATATCCATGGACTTGGCCAACTGAACTTTATTTTTAAATCACACCCCCAAACTTCTCCAAATGCTACCTTCTTCTCATCCTCCTTGACAACATTATTTCAAATTTGGATTCTCCAACCTCCTCCTCAAAATAGTCTATCAGGCAGACCATTTGTTCCCATTGATTCTATTTTGAGAGTGGCTTTCCTTTGGACAGAGCCACTGGAGCAGCTGCAAGAGTTGATGTCCGTTCATCTGTGACCAAAAAAAAAAAAAAACTTATACAAGTTCAATAACACCAAGACTGTCCCCAAGCTGCTCTGAATACAGTTCTGGGCAGGGTCCTCTCTTCCAAACCAGTTAACGATGCATTGAGGGACACTCACAGTAAACATGTAGGCATAACATAAGGAAGAGGGTTCATTGTAACAGGTACTGTCACAAATTGCTTTCTTAGGACCCATCATCACATAGTATTAACGGCTTAATCAAAGTGAGGAATGCATTTATGCCACACGCTACGTTGTAATCAGAAAAAATTAGAATGTGGTTTCTGCTCTCAAGGCATCAATAGGCTGAGACACAGTACTAAATGATGAATCTTATACATGACACAATATTTCTGCACGATGCTCTGCACTTTCACCCTGCCAAGTACTTTATTTTTATTCAGTGGGTATTTACATACAGCATATTACATGTAAGGCCTGGTACTGGTCACAAGGTATGCTTATGCTATCAATACGGCAGAAGTTATAGAAAGAAATCAAACAGATATGGCATGAGGTAATAACTGCCCCATGAAAGAAACTGTTATAGGAGCACAAAAAGGCCAGCTGGTGACAGCCAACATTTATTGAAAGTGAAAGTCGCTCAGTCATGTCTGACTCTCTGTGACCCCATGGACTATATAGTCCATGGAATTCTCCAGGCCATCCTGGGGTGGGTAGCCTTTCCCTTCTCCAGGGAATCGTCCCAACCCAGGGATCGAACCCAGGTCTCCCACATTGCAGGCAGATTCTTTACCAACTGAGTCACCAGGGAAGCCCAACATTCATTGAGTGCTTGCCATGTGTCAGGCACTACTCTAAGTATTTTATGGGTATTATCTCACATAATCCTCTCATTTCACGGATGAGGAAACCAAGGCACTGATGTGCTAATAACTTGCCTAAGGATTCTGTTAATCCTTGGGAATCTTGGATAAAGGGTCAAAGAAGTAAAAGTGCTGAGTACTCTAAATGATTTGAGCTCATCTTCCCAACCTCCTAAAGCTGCTGGGAAAACAGACAAGTAGGGCAAGAATCAAGCCGTGACCAGTGGATTAAGTGACATTAAACATGTGAAATTGCCTTTCCTTTCATTTCTGAGTCACAGGCTTTGTAAACTAGTCTGAAATGAAGTGAAGTGAAGTCGCTCAGTCGTGTCCGACTCTTTGCAACCCCATCGTGTAGCCCACCAGGCTCCTCCCTCCATGGGATTTTCCAAGTAAGAGTACTGGAGTGGGTTGCCATTTCCTTCTCCAGGGGATCTTCCCGACCCAGGGATCGAACCCGGGTCTCCTACATTCCAGGTAGACGCTTTAACTTCTGAGCCACCAGGGAAGCCCAAGTCTGAAATAGTACAGGTTAAATGGACACTCAGGGGAAAGGAGGGCCCAGCCTCACTTGCTGGGCGTGGGGCCACCCAAACTGCTTCCCGCTCCGCCAGCAGCCCAGCCCACTCCCGGGAACCGAGGGCAGTCTCACGCCTCCCTCCAGTGGCCACCACCAGCAGGGTCTGTTCGGGCTTCTGAGACGAGGGAGACAAGTACAGGGCAGGCCTGGGGTCCAAAAGGGCAGGGAGCTGTCCAAGTCTGCTTCCTCAGAGGGCAACTCAAAGTCCACAGCAAGCTATTTTTATCCCTGGGCTGCCTTAAAGGAACCTTATTTCTTCCTGGAGAAGAACTCAGGCCAGAGAATCTGGCTCATGTAATGTGATCTCAAATTACATCAAACTACTTTCAACTCATGAATGGCTTTGGGGGTCAAAAGTTGTCAGATCATGAACAAACCCACGTGCCTCCTTGCTGTGGATGCTATAGTTTCGATCTTGCTTCCCATGGAAATTTGAACAATACATTCCAGGCAGAGACCCTGCCTCCAGTCCTTGGGGTCCCCCANTGAAGTCGCTCAGTCGTGTCCGACTCTTTGCAACCCCATCGTGTAGCCCACCAGGCTCCTCCCTCCATGGGATTTTCCAAGTAAGAGTACTGGAGTGGGTTGCCATTTCCTTCTCCAGGGGATCTTCCCGACCCAGGGATCGAACCCGGGTCTCCTACATTCCAGGTAGACGCTTTAACTTCTGAGCCACCAGGGAAGCCCAAGTCTGAAATAGTACAGGTTAAATGGACACTCAGGGGAAAGGAGGGCCCAGCCTCACTTGCTGGGCGTGGGGCCACCCAAACTGCTTCCCGCTCCGCCAGCAGCCCAGCCCACTCCCGGGAACCGAGGGCAGTCTCACGCCTCCCTCCAGTGGCCACCACCAGCAGGGTCTGTTCGGGCTTCTGAGACGAGGGAGACAAGTACAGGGCAGGCCTGGGGTCCAAAAGGGCAGGGAGCTGTCCAAGTCTGCTTCCTCAGAGGGCAACTCAAAGTCCACAGCAAGCTATTTTTATCCCTGGGCTGCCTTAAAGGAACCTTATTTCTTCCTGGAGAAGAACTCAGGCCAGAGAATCTGGCTCATGTAATGTGATCTCAAATTACATCAAACTACTTTCAACTCATGAATGGCTTTGGGGGTCAAAAGTTGTCAGATCATGAACAAACCCACGTGCCTCCTTGCTGTGGATGCTATAGTTTCGATCTTGCTTCCCATGGAAATTTGAACAATACATTCCAGGCAGAGACCCTGCCTCCAGTCCTTGGGGTCCCCCAAAGCACGAGGCAGTTCCGGGACACCCAGTGCAGGTTCATACAACGTGACTGCGTCCATCACTCCTGTGTGTCCTAATGTGAGAGGGGAATCAAAGACGCCAGCGTGGAAGATGCTTCCTCTTTTACCCTGGCAGGCAGGCAGAGAGTGAAAATTTCACCCTCTCCCTTCTTAACACCCCACCTAACCCCAGCACCCACCATCTGCTCTGGAACATCACCATCCACACAGGGTTACCCCAGTGAACTTTTTTAGACAGGGTGTTGTCATGAACTATAAGTAGCAGTGGTCCAAAAGGAAGATTAGAGGTGAATTTACTCCTCATCCCTCCCCTGAGCTGAGCAGCGCTTTACAAGAGGCCCAATCCTTACTCAGATGGCTGAACACCTCCAGAAGAGCTGGTTACAAGCAAATCCGTAAACTGGTATCATCGTTTCAACCAGCGCGTGGACATCACCCATCCATCAACACACCACGCCTCATTCATGAAGTCTTTGTTGAGCCGCCTCCGTGGGCAGGTAATTGTGGGGGCATTGGATGAGTCCAAAAGTGGACATTTCCCCATGGAACTTCCCAAACAACATGGGAAATAGAACGCGCAGTTATAATACAGGCAGGAAGTGTCCAAAGATACTCATACAGGGATGTGGATGCTCCTGAAGGAAACCAGTTCCTGTGTTTGGGGGGACGAGGCACTGTGTGTCTTGAAGGCATTTGAGCCAGAACAGGAATTGAGTCCTGCACAGTCAGGACCTGGCAGGGATCGGCAGAGGCACAAAGGTAGGGAATTGCATGGACGTGCTCAGGAAACGGGGGGCGAGTAATCTGCACTCATCAGCTCAGCTCCAGGGGATTTCGACAGGAAGAAGAGGAGGTAAAAGGGAGATTCCTGCCAGGTCAGGAAGAATTACATACGACAATCGCATACTCACTCCATGGGCAGGAATCTTGGGGCCCAGCAGATTCCTGAGAGCTGCATTTGCACAAGTCTGACCTGACCTTTGCCCTCCTGGCAGGTGAATGTGCCAACCGACCTCTGGGTGCCTCCCATGGGGGTTTGGGATCCCCTGGGCACAGAGCAGAGGTGGGGAAGGGCGTCACCTGGTGGGGCACCGGCCGAGCGCCATCGCAGCCCCGGCTGCAGCCCCATTTGACAGGTGAGCAGACTGAGGCATAGACTAGGGACTCTGTTGTCTAAGGCACTGTAGATGGTCAGAGATCAGAGTCAGGCCTGGACCCTGTCATCTGACTCCAAAGCTGCTGTTCTCAATCAGTAGTGGCCTCGACATCCTGTATTAACGCCGATGCCCCACTGACAACCTGGACTCGTAGCTGAGCTCTCCTGGCACCCACTCTGTTTAGCGACCCACTGTGTGTCCAGAATCCAAAGTGGTGGAGATATTCCTGTAAAATGGGCTCAGGCCCTGGTTTCCTAAGGAAAAAAGAGAACCCAGAAAGGGGCTGAATGTCTATAAAAACAATCAGAACTCCAGAGACTAGAAGATGGAAAAAGAAATAATAATACACATAATAATAGTATTTTTGGTAAGTGCTAGTTCCAGGTGGTGCAGTGGTAAAAAGAAAAATCATCCTGCCAATGCAGGAGATGCCAGAGATGCAGATTCAATCTGTAGGTCAAGAAGATCCCCTGGAGTAGGAAATATCAACCCACTCCAGTATTCTTCCCTGGAAAATTCCACGGACAGAGGAGCCTACAGGACTACCGTCCATGGCGTTGCAAAGAGTCAGACACAACTGAGAGACTGAGCACACAAGCAAGTGCTAGTTAGTATGAAACACTTCATAGAGATTATTGCAGTTTTCACAGCAACTCACTGCAGTAGATGTAATTAATACCATACATGGCCCAGAGAGGGTGATTAACATGCCAAAGGTCACACAGCTAAGAAACTGGCAGAAAAAAGATACAAATTCAGACTTTTCTGACTTAAGGGTCTGTACACTGAACCTCTACAAACCATCCCTTTGAAAGATGTCAAGTAACCATAAGGAAAAGACACATACCTTTGACTAGAAAAGAAGACTTTTTAGGATTCTGGAGGTGTATGCTTACTGCAAAGTCATGTAGCCCGTGACTATCTAGAGATGATTTCTTCCAAGGTAACCATTCATTCTCTATGTCCAGTCAAAGGTGGCTCTCTTCAAATTTACCTGCAGCTCACCCCGTTCCCCCATCAGGGAAGTCCCAGTTTCTTCTCCTCCCCGGGTCTCCCACATCTGCCTTTCCTCTGACACCTGGAGACTAGCAGTTCTGTGTCTGTCACTTTTTGGCTGGCAACAAAGAAGAGTTTGGGTTTCTTGAAGCGGCAATTTTAAGGCTATGCTCAGACATGTCTCCCTTTTTTTCCATAACAGCATTTTTCTCCCAGTGAATTCATAACTTCTTTTAACTTGGAAAATGTCATCTCTCACAATCTCTCTATTGTGGATCGAGACGGTTGACATTGTTTGGGGTTTACCCTGAGCCAGGTGTGACTCTTAGCACTTATTTGTATTAGCTCATTTAATCCCCTACATCACCTGATAAGGTGATACTACTGTTAGCTCCAATCATAGACAAGGAGAGTGATTCAGAGACGCTCATTTACCTCTTGCTCCCTGGCAAGGTAACAGTTGGAAGTAGCAGAATCCATGCTCTTTGACGCCAGAGTTGGTTTTGGGCTTCTTCACAGTTTACTAAAGCCCTGATGAGACCCGTGATGCTGAATATTAACATGGTCCTATCAATTCTAGGGTGATCACTGGTAGTTCTAGCTCTCGATGATATTCTAAAACACGTGCAACCACATTTAAATCACTCTGAAAAATCATGTTTGTAGACCTGAAGGCATATAATCCACCTGCCAGGAGCACCATTCTATATGAGGCAAGAAAACCGATCCATATCACTTGCAGGAGTCAGCAGCCCCGTGTCCAAGCTGCCACGTTGCAAAATCACATTACTTACAGCAGTTGCCATGGACAGGCAGTGATTTGTGACTCCAAAACAACGCCTTAAATAGCAAGATCCACCATGAAGACATGTGGTTCGAACTGTTTTTAAAAGAAAAAATATCTCTTCATTCTTAACAAATGGCTTTATCATGTTTGGAATCAACTAAAATAATGACTAAACTAATAATGTTTAGTTTTTACTTTGTTAGGGACATAAGCAGAAAAAAAAACCCATCTATTCAGATAAATAAATTGATTTGCACACTCAAAAAGAAAATTTCATGAATTCTTTCATTTATACCAAAAGAAGTTAACAAATCTCCCAAGTGTGAAATCTTCTTTTCTACAAAATCTAAATAACACTATCTTAGTACCGTGTTCTTGCCTGGAGAATCCCAGGGACGGGGAAGCCTGGTGGGCTGCCATCCATGGGGTCACACAGAGTCGGACACGACTGAAGCGACTTAGCAGCAGCAGCAGTACCCTCATGTAATTATTTATGGTAAGTTCCTGAAAGTAGAACTATTGTGTCAAAGGATATTAAGGGGCTTATAATATACTTGACCAAATTGGGATCCAGAAAGTTGTCCCCAGCCTAATACAAGGGCCCTGGTTTCCCACACTCTCACCCAGGCTGGTATTTGTTGTTGGTGGTGTTCGGTCACCAAGTCATGTCCAACTCTGTGATCCCATGGACAGGAGCACACCAGGCTCCTTTGTCCTCCACTATCTCCTGGAGTTTGCTCAAATTCATGTCCATTAAGTCAGTGATGCTAGCTAACCATCTCATCCTCTGCCAACCCCTGCTCCTTTTGCCTTCAATCTTTCCCAGCATCAGGGTCTTTTCCAGTGAGTTGGCTCTTTGAATCAGGTGGCCAAAGTATCGGAGCTTCAGCTTCAGCATCAATCCTTCCAATGAATATTCAGGACTGATTTCATTTACGATTGACTGGTTTGAGCTCCTTGCAGTCAAGAGACTCTCAATAGTCATCTCTAGCACCATGATTTAAAAGCATCAATTCCTTGGCACTCAGTCTTTTTTATGGTCCATTTCTTACATCTGTACATGCCTTCTGGAAAAACCAGAGACTGGTATTATACAGATGCTTTTGAACTTTACCACTGCAAAGTATATTCAGATTTTGCTTAATCTAGTTTTCTTCACTTCTTGGGTTTGTGTTGCCCAAAACTCAGCCCCACCTACCCCTCTGGGCTCATTTCACCTTCTAGGCCTTCATGCCCTGACCTCCAGCTGCACAGGCTGCACTGCACAGTCTCTTCAGGCCCTGCTTCATCTTCCTGAAACCTCTCTCCCCAGCTCTGCCTGGGGGACTCCTATTCACGCTTCAGCTTAACCTGCTCTCAGGAATGCCATCTCTTCTTCCTCAACTACATCAGAACCCCTGAAGCTCCCCTGAAAGCACCCCTTCTCTGTTGAAATGTAATCTGCTATGCAATTCTCTATCTCTATGACTAAATAGCAGCTCCTCCCACCGGAGACTCCTTCCTGCCCTGTCCGCTCACCTGTTCTCCCGGTAGACTTGCGTTGTCAGGTGACAGTTGCCTTTAAAAGCAAGTTTCCCCTGTAACAGGCAAGACTTGAGCATGTGAAAATTTCCACGGAAGTCTCTTGGCCCGGACTGATAATTAAGCAAAAGACATATTAAACGCTTCTTTAACTTTCCGCTAAAATATAAACTTTAGAGAATTTTATCACCTTTATAAAGAAACAAAAATCTTGATTTCTATAATTTTACCCTTCCCTCTAAATATTCAATAAGTGTTCTGATCCGATGTCTGGGTCATACTCTAGGTTATGAATTGGTTGAATATGAAATTCTTATTAAACCATTTAGCATTATTATTTATACAATAGTCAAGACAAGGAAGCAACCTACAAATCCATCAACAGATCAATGGACAAAGAAGATGTGGTCTATAAACATACAGTGGAATATTACTCAGCCATAATGAAATAATGAATGAAGTAATGCCATTTGCAGCAAAGTGAATGGACCTAAAGATGATCATACTAAGTGAAATAAATCAGACAAATATCATGATATCACTTATATGTGAAATCTAAAAAAATGATACAAATGAACTTATTTAGAAAACAAAAATAGATTCACAGACATAGAAAACCAAAGGGGAAAGGGAGGAAGGGATAAGGGATAAATTAGGAGTTTGGGATTAGCAGATACACACTAGTATATATAAAATAAATACAAACTTGTACTGTACAGCACATGGAACTATCTGCAATATCTCATGATAACCTATAAGAGGAAAGAATCTGAAAAAGAATATATATGTGTATGTGTGTGTGTGTACAGCAAAGGATCACTTTGCTGTACACTGGAAGATAACATAGCATTGTAAATCAACTGAACTTCAATAAGATAAGTACATAAATAAAACATTTAGCATAGGAGTGTTCATCTACAATTTAAGGTAAAATTTTTCTGAAGCTTTCTGTGTTTTCAAAGTAGGTATTCAAAAGATGAAAGTGAAATGTGTTCAGCAAATATTTATGCTGAGAACCTACTGTGTGCTAGGCTGGAGGTGCAGAGACCACGTAAAACAAAAATACTCCACTGGTGGACGACCTCCAAAAACGTGAATACAAAAGCACAGTCATTTGGGAGTATGTTTTCCTTGCCCTCGCTCTGAAATCAGCCAAATTCTTCAATGATCTCCGGCTCCTTTTAGTAGGAAATGGTGTTTAGAATTTAGAGTCGAACCTGCTCCCAGGTTCTCAGCAAAGAGAACACACTCACAGAATATACAGCATCGATGCCAATTCTAATCACTCCCCACAGGGCTCCTTCTGCTTTCCCCCTTTCCATATTTATAGTTTCTCTTGCTGATGGTGAGAGACTAGGCACCCATCATTCTTGATATGTTTACTTACCGAATCAATTGCCTCCTTATAATCAAGTCCATAATGCTGCTGCCACCCCCCTCCCAGACACGTGTACCCTTCCCTCATCCTGTCACACCGCCCCCACCATCAGGCCCTCCGGAGGGTGGGAGCCTCCCTCCTCTACCTGAGCTCTGACATCCTGCCTTGCATCACCGCCCTCGCTCTGCTTGGATGCTCGAACCTGAGACACCCTCTTCTACATCACTTCCCCTCTTCCCTCCACTTGAGCCCTGATCCCCAGACCTCACTGCCCCCATGTGGACAGACCTCCTGACCCACACAGGTTCCGGAGCCTGCACTCTCATCTACACAGTCAAACAGGCCGCGAAAGTCAGGAAGAAAGACCACCAAGGCAGCATGTGCCTTATTTAAGGGGCTGGGGAAGAAGAGGAATAATTCTTGGGAGTGGGCTTCCTGTCTTAAAACTATTGTTACTCTTCCTTCCTTTCTGCCCAGGTTATTGAAGACTTTAATCTCCCGTGAACTGAAATGTAATGAACAGCAGTGATCATTGTCAACCAGTGCAGTGCGTTAGAGGAAATTCTATTGTATTCAGAACAATTTCCTGCAAAAATAAGCCAAGACTTAGGATCTCGTATTGATGTTTTTTCAGAAAGTTCCTTTGGAGTCAGGGACCCACAAAAAAAAATTGGGTATTACTTTGGTAGGTTCCTTAAAAAGGTTTTTTTTGGTGGTTGGTATTTATTTTTATCTGGAACAGTCCCCACCACCACACACACAGCCTATTATGTATAAAAGATAAGTTAAAGAATAGTCACCAAAATAGATTGATTGCTACAACTTGAGTGGACTTCCCCCCTTTCATTTAAAGAGTTTTCCCTTTAATTACTTGCCACCCTTCCAATTCTTCTGATTACATCCATTGTTGATATTAATGCCCTGACTTTTCCCATCACTCTTGCTTTCC
>SPDY01014945.1:233572-244516 GCA_006461725.1 Moschus chrysogaster | reverse complement strand
ACCCTTGAGAATGGAAATAGTTATCTGCTGTCAGTGCCTAGAGGAGGGTTTGGCACGCAGGTATTACAGGCTAAGTGTGATAGCTGTGACCATTCCTCTTCCTGGAGAATTTCCTCCCCCTCCCCCTGGAAGTGAGGAGCCCTGCAGAACGACTCAGCAGTGCTTGTCGTGACCCGGCTCTGCCAGGTGCACGGTGCCTTTTCTATGCATGTCATCAAACACAGACCAAATTAGAGAGGAAAGCTCCACAGGAAAACAAAGACACCAGAGAATTCCCGTTTGACAGGCACAGACCAAGACAAAGGGAGTTATGTGAACACCAGCCATATATTCAGAAGGGTTTAGACAATACACTGCTTTGTTGTATTTCATGAGTTCATGGCACCCAAAGATGCCGCTAATACAGGGGGACAATAGCTGACATATCAGGTTTTGCAGTCATACTACCAGTGGCTGACTGTTTGCCAAACCGCCTTCGGCATCGTCCCTGGATTCACAGAACAAAAAGAGGATGGGTATTAAAATGCTCACTTCCATCAGACTTTAAAAGTCCCAGATTATCTGAAAGATCAGTCAAACTAAAACCAGAGTGCAGCCCATTGCATCTGATGGCAGAATTATTAAATTTATTCCATTCCTGAGGCATCTAAATAGGAGGAAGGGGGCGTTTGGCAAACATGAGCAGAGGGGAGCCCCGCACAGGATGTATCTGAGTCCACAGGTGGTGGACTAGTTTTTAGGGCTGTCGTAACAAGTGACCACAACTTGGATGACTCACAACAATAGAAATGTATTCTTTCACTGTTCTGGAGGCAAGAGATCCAAAATCAAGGTGCCAGCAAGGCTGGTTCCTCTGGAGGGCTGCGAGGGAGCGTCTGTTCTGCACTTCTCTCCCAGCTGCTGGAGGCTTCCGCCCATCTTTGGCGTTTCTTGACTTGTAGGTCCATGACTACAAATCCGTGACCATTCCTCTCCCCGTGTGTCCCTGTGTCTTCTCGTGGCATTTTCCTGTGTGTGTGTGTGCATATGTGTATGTGTGTGTGGGTGGGTGGGTCCAAACTTCCCTTAGGGTGCTGGATTGGTACCACCTTAATGACTTCAACTTACCTTGATCACATCTGCAATGACCTTTATCACAAATAAGATCCCCTTCCCAAGTACCAAGGGTTAGGGTTTCAACATCTCTTTGGGGGTGGGGGACACAATGCAAACAGTAACAGGTGTGGATTTGCTAATTGCTGAAGAGAATTCAGAGTTGATCAAGTTTTGCCCACTAGTCTGAGTATCTTCACTCCTTAAATGAGAAGAGCAAAGATGTTTTACCCTCAGACTCGATCTTCTAAGGAAAGCTCTCTTCTAGTTTTGCACTTGAGTTCTGTTTTAGTCTGTTTCCCGTTTTGGAAGAAATCATCTTTGTCCTGTCTTTAAATCTGTTGTTAGTTCTTCGTGTGGATGTCACCCCAGAAGGTAAAATTCCAAAAGCTATTTAGTTGGTCATTGTTGGCATTGACATGGGAGAAAGGAGACAGAGGCCGCCTCAGAGACGCTCCTCAACTCGCAGCAGAGGCCGTCTGTGAGCAAAGAACTTCACTAGCTGGGAGGGAAACAGCACAGGGGCGCCCTCTCTTTAAAGGAAGCCTGGACCAACACATTCTTTCTGTATCTTAAAAGCAGGCCTGAAGTTTGGTTTAAGGATGTTAGTTTCCAAAGTCACAATGTAAGATAAAAGGGAAATGACAGTGACATAGTTCCATGCAGGCAAAACGGGTCCTCCTTTCCCCATTCTTTAGGAAAAGACAATTTAAAATTTTTTTAAAAAATTGCTTGTAAAGAGCATGAAAGTTATTTACCTGTTTGCTCACCTGTGTGTTTATTTATATCATGGGTCAGCAATGGCGGCCCACGTGCCAACCCGAGGGCTGCTTGTTCTGTGAATAAAGTTTTATTGGAAAACGGCCACCCCTATTTGTTTAATTGTCTATCCCGGCTACCCACTATAGGGCAGAACTGGGCATTGCCAGCAAAACCTAAAATATCTACCAACTGGCCCTTTACAGAAGACGTCTGCCAACGCTTTATCCAGATTTAGGGAATTAGGAACTAAAGGATATCACAAGGCCCCAAACACATGGGTTACCAGCAGTAACTTGCAACCTCCTGGTTCAGAACAAGCCTATGAGCTTAGTGGTTAATGCTTGGCATTAGTACCCATTGGTACAAGCCAGGTAGGGTTTAAACCACCAAAACCCGCTAGCGATCATAACAATAGAGATACCAGGAGTGAGCACTCTTAAGAATCAGAATCCCAGAACGAATAGAAGACTGAATCACAGTTTAGAATAGCCCCCTAAGGCTTGAAGCAGGGTGTGAACGAAGGTTGCCATCTGCCTTATCAGTAAACCGAGGACGTTGCAGCATCAAGCCCTCAGCCACGGCAGCCGCCCTGCCGCGCGGCACCTGAGGGGGACTCGGGACGGAGAAAAAGCTGGGTACTGGCCCTGGGTAGTTTAGGTGCATGTCAGAGTGATGGTTTCAGGGAGCGCAGACTCCTCAATCTCCCTATCCACAGAAAAGGGCTACATTCATCCATTTGAGATGCTGCTTTTCTTTAATTAACAGTCATCTTTTGATGTTCCTAAATTCATGGTTTTTGTTGCAAAACTATGTATCCTGACTCCTCCCTTATGACCTCAGAGCAGTCCCACAGAGTTCCCTGAGAGGCTGCCTCCCAGGCTTAAGACCTCAGCAAAGCCCGCCAAATAAAACATAATTCTCCGCCTTTAGGGGATAAGTCTATGACAAGGGGATACAATCTTATGCTTGGTGCTGGGATGAAACCTGGCACAACTCCCCACTGTTGTCACTCTTGTAGTTTGTCCCCTCCTTCGCTAGAATCATTGAATCACAGCAGGATATCTCCAAAAGTGCTGGGGACACTCAAGGCCTTCCCAGGGTCCCCTGGAGCATCCCAAACCCAGTGCTCTATAAAAAGCACCTCAATTTTGTCCCAGGGACTGAGGCTCCTCTCAGCTCCCACATCCCTTCTGCCAGCCTCTGGCTTTCATCAGGCAAGTCCGTATTCTCAACCCAAACTATGCCTTTCTGGCCCGGCCCTGTGGGTGAATGCCTCAGTTGCACTGTCTGCCTGGCTTCCCATCAGATCATCTCTGAATCCAAGCTCTGTGGCAAAAGGGCCAGACCTGATCTCGCCCAGTCTGCTCTGACCTCATTAATTTTTCCCCAAGGGCACAATGTCCAGTCGCTACTGCTAAGCCACAGGGACTTTGATTCTAATATATTGGCTGCTGTCTTTTTGCTGAATCTGTCTTTCTGTGACAGTTTCTGGGTTAACCCCATCTTAGAACATACCAGAACCTGAAGGGGCTGCTAATCTTTCATGTCCTACAAGAATAAATAAATTAGTATACATATACAGCTTTTAGAATCGTGCCTGACTATAATAATCACCTAATGCTTGTGTGTGCTCAGTCATGTCCGACTCTTTGTGACCCCATAGACTGTAGCCCACCAGGCTCCTCTGTCCATGGGATTGTCCAGTCAAGAATACTGGGGTGGGTTGCCATGCCTTACTCCAGGGGACCTTCCCCACCCAGGGATCAAACCCACGTCTCTTATGTCTCCTGCATTGGTAGGGGGGTTCCTTACCACTAGCGCCGCCTGGGAAGCCCAAACTCCTAATATGTGTTAATTATTATGTCATCTGAGTCCAAAACTGTGGTTTCTTTCTTGCTCCATGGTGTTCAGAGACCTTTTGGAACCAAGCACTTACTTCTAAGAATTGGATTTATCTTCAGGTTATGGAAATTCTAGTCTTATCTAATATCTCTTCTGAATAGTTCCCAATTCCTATTTCTAGGTGGAGAAGAAAATCTTAGGAAATGTGCCTTTAAGTAGAATGAGAAGACCAGAATACCTGTATTTATTTTTTTTCTTTTATTTTTAAGCCACTGAAACTCAGCTGGACCAATAGATAAGCGATCCTTTAACCTTCACAAGCTTTGTCTAAAACAGAAGCTCCTTTTTCACCTTTTACACAGACTGTCTTTTATACTTTTGCATGTAGCAAGGATTGTTTTTCCCCAAAGATTGGCAGAGAAAGAACCACTCAGAGTCAGAGACAGAATATTTATTAAACATCACTGCAGCCCTCCAGGGTCATCTATTTTCAGGGGCTGCTGAATTATCCATGATTGTGATGTACTAACTATTTATTGCTCATTTCTTTTTTTTTTTTTTTTGAATTCTTTATTTTATATTGGAATACAGCCAATTAACAGTGTTGCAATAGCCTCAGGTGAATAGTCTCAGGTTGTGAAGTCTCAGATGAACAGCACAGGGACTCAACCAAACATACACATGCATCCATTCTCCCCCAGACTCCCCTCCCATCCAGGCTGCGACATTACTGCTCATTTCTTGAGCTTCGGGTCTCACCCATGCTAATGTCTTGCCCTTTGAGCTCTTTAACCATCTGGGCCTAGCAGACGGGGCTGAGGGAAAGGGTGTAACAGAAACCAGGAAGCAAAGGTCCTGGTTCCCCAAATGGGAACCAGCCAAACGGGAGCAGGCCTGCCTGTTTCAAAGATTATTTGAGACAAACACATGCTGTACCATTCCTGACACTACCTATCCAGTGTCTGCTCCAGAAGTAGCCATGTGGGATGGATAATAATTAATGGGCCTGTAGGGACCAGACCAGTAACTTGGTAACCACAGGGAAATTTCAGACAGCAGGCATGGCTCCAGATATGAGATAATCTGTGATCTTTAGACTCAGGTCTCATTTAGCAGAACAGGNTCATTGAAGTTGATACTGCTAAACTTGTATTTTCTTTTGCTCTGTTGAGGAAAACTCTTGAATGAAGTCACAGTGGAGACATCAGATCTCTTTCCACTGGGGGTATTGATGCCTGTGGTCATTTTGTCCACCCAGAATGTGGTCGTAGGGACGGCAGCCTTAGCAGCACTAAAATGATCGAAGTAACAGCCAATGTCAGTTGAATTTGCGGGTTAAAATTATGGCTGTGGGGATTTCAAATAAAAAATTAGAGAATCTGACATTTGGGAGTGAAACAAATCTATATTTAACTTTTTTAACAGTTAGAATATTTACGTATCTATACTCTTTGAGGGTTGTATGTGTGTGATCATTTTTTTTTTTTTTTTTTTTGAATTCTTTATTTTATATTGGAATACAGCCAATTAACAGTGTTGCAATAGCCTCAGGTGAATAGTCTCAGGTTGTGAAGTCTCAGATGAACAGCACAGGGACTCAACCAAACATACACATGCATCCATTCTCCCCCAGACTCCCCTCCCATCCAGGCTGCGACATTACTGCTCATTTCTTGAGCTTCGGGTCTCACCCATGCTAATGTCTTGCCCTTTGAGCTCTTTAACCATCTGGGCCTAGCAGACGGGGCTGAGGGAAAGGGTGTAACAGAAACCAGGAAGCAAAGGTCCTGGTTCCCCAAATGGGAACCAGCCAAACGGGAGCAGGCCTGCCTGTTTCAAAGATTATTTGAGACAAACACATGCTGTACCATTCCTGACACTACCTATCCAGTGTCTGCTCCAGAAGTAGCCATGTGGGATGGATAATAATTAATGGGCCTGTAGGGACCAGACCAGTAACTTGGTAACCACAGGGAAATTTCAGACAGCAGGCATGGCTCCAGATATGAGATAATCTGTGATCTTTAGACTCAGGTCTCATTTAGCAGAACAGGAGCTGGAGCTAGGCCCACACCAGCCTGCAGGTAAGAGGGCCTTCCAGAGGCATTGTGTGTAACATGAAGCCCAGAAGATTCCTTCTGTCTTGGAACTTGCTTTATGGTTGCTCTCATCACACAACACCATAAATATTTATCCACATTCTCCACTAAACTCTGAGCTCCGTAAGGGGTATGACCATGTGATTTTCATGTTCAGATCCCCAACGCCCATCAATCAGCCGATTCACTAACAAATCAATTAATTTCAAGTTAAAAATAACACTGTACCACACACTGCTCAATGAGACCGCACACTCCTCAATCAGCTCAAAGCTTTAGAGACCCCTCCAGGCTAGATTAAAAGCGGTCTCTTCCTCTCCCCATCTCACTCTCTGGGTCGTTCGCAAATAGACTGGGAATGCTGGCCCCACTCTTGGCTTAGAACTGAAAGGCTCTGGCTGGACGTGGGCCCTGGAAGAACACTAGGGACCAAAGAAACTTCTCCCACCCACCTGCCAGGTGGCGTGAATGCCGTCCAAGAATGGATGGAGGGACTTACCCAGATGCTTGTTGTCATCTATTGCATCATCCTTTTCCTAGGGAAGAAGAAAACTGTTTCCACATCTCTGTGACCTGAAATGTTCTCAATCTAATCGGACCACAGGCATCTCTTGGCCTTTCGGTGCGGATCACACTGATGTTCTAGTACCTATGGTGGCACCCTGACCGAGCCCTCTGGAAGTGCCTGACTCATGGGGTCCCATCTCCTGGAAGTTACAGCAACAGTGTGGTCAGCACACCAGGGCCAGAGTCACCACAGGAGAGGTGACCAACCAGTCACTGACCAGAGAACAAGCAAGTCCTCTTCATGCTCCAGTTCTCTTCATTCTATTCATAAATAGGACATCTCTTTATGTTTTACTCTTTTTAAGTGGATCCAAATTTGCTTCTTATTTCCTTAATTTTAGTAACTCATTCTAGATCTATTTAGATTTAGTGCCATTCTTGTCCCTATTTACAACTCACCAGCTTACCATCTGAGTCTAATGTTCTGGACTCTGACCTCTGGCCCAGTATTTGATGCAAGATGAAGAAGTGACTTTAAAAACTTCCAAAAGACAAAAGCCAGAACAGCACACCCAAACTTTGCAAGCAGCCATGTATCGCAGAAGTAACTGTGTATGTTAGAAGGGTGACACACCTTATCTTTCATTCCACCTGGTTACTCTGAGACATTTTAAGAAGGCACCAGGAATAGAGGAGGGAAGAGAAGGGAAGGAATTCTGAGCTGTGCTGGCCAGAAGCCACATGCCTTTTGGGGGAACAGATTCTTTGACCACCCCCAACATCCACCCCCAACCTCTTAGAAATTCTGGCACCCCATCACTAACTGCTTGATCATCTAGACTTATACACAGCTTCCGTCTGCACTTACAAGAAACAAGTTACAAGGCGTAGATTCATTACACTTTTTAAGATGAATGTGAATTAATAAGACTTTTATTGTAAGCATTTTACAGAATCTTCCTGAAGCAACTTGCAAAACCTTGGCTTAAAACATACTTTTTTTGGCAGCGGGGGTTGGAGGGAAGCTGCATCTTGAGGCATGTGGGATCTTAGTTACCCAACCGAATTGAAACTGCATCTCTTCCAGTAGAAGCATGGAGTCTTCATCACCAGACCACTAGGGACGTCCCCAAAAAACACATTCTTAAAAAGTGAACTTGAGTGGTTATGTAGCTATTTCAGCACTATAGTCACTTGGGCCATTTTATAGCAAGGGTCCTAGGAAATAGCAGAGCAGTTGTCACCTAGGTCACGAGACGACAGTGAGAGACAGGGAGGGTTCCCCGGAGGTCCATGCACACTTCCTGCAGGTGAAGTTCAGGATAGTTCCTCAAATTCTTCCCTTATCCACCCACCTCCCCTACATTACCTAGGCAAGTTTCAATTTGTTTTCACTCGTTGCAAACAAATGATCCTTGCCTAGATCATACTGAAGATCTAGAAATAGCACATAGAAAAGGGTAAACAGAGAAAAATCAGTGAAAATCTTTGCAGGTCCATCACCCAGCTTCCCTCTTTGACCATCTGAGCACGGTACCCCATGGGAGTGGAGGATGAGAGAGAGGGTGTCTCGGTGTCTGGAATCACTGATGAGCTGCCTGGTTTTACTATAACGTAAAACCCTCTCACCTAACACAGCCTTCTTTCCACCTGACGTGTAACTCTGATAAAAAAGAGCATTTTCTTGACCTCTTTAACTGGTATTTCTGGATAGAGGAAAAGAAAAAAAAGACATTGAACAGCAGGAAGAGGAAAAAATAAAACAACCAAGCATGCAGACTTCTGCAGAACACACAAGAGACCCTCCATTTGGTAAAAGACTCCGTTTCACCAGAGTCAAACATACATTTTCAACAAAAACTTTGGTGCCCTACAGACCGGTCTGGTTGCCTAATTTCTACTATAAAACAAGCTCCAGCTTGAGCTGGCTGAAAGGGGGGAATTTGAAGCTTGAAGATTTTTATTTCCCTGGTTTCTTCCAGTGCCCCTCTTTAGCAGGAAAACGGCTGGACTTCCACCCCCAGGTGCTCATCACGGCCTGATCTCCCTTGTGCTCAAGGCCAGGCCAGCTCACAGTGGGTGCTGGCCCATCCCCCAAGGGTCTGCTTTCTCCTGAGTCACCACAGTGTTGGTAAGTCCTACAGGAAGTCATGCTGTAGATAAAAGGATCTGACTTAGGCTGACGGCTCACAGCTAAGGAGCCCAAGTGCCTTATCTGGGCCTCAGTTTCCGGATGTAAAACAATAGATGTGTCTGCTCTCCTGGGTTGTCGACAGACCTGTAGAGCTCAGACAGGTCTCCACCAACAGGGTCTCGGCCTCTCTCACCTCTCCCTTCAAAGTATCAGAGGACTTGCATCCTCCGAGTTTCTGTTCGTGAGTCCAGGAGTGCATGGAACTTAAGGACAGGTTTCTGAGGTATGAGAAGCGGACAGAGGACAGAGGTCGTTTGCTCGGGGCCCTTCTGTGCCCTCACGTGCCACAGCATGGGGAGAGTGTGCTTCCATACACGCGGGGTGGTGGTTCAGTCGCTCAGTCACATCTCACTCTTTGCGATCCCGTGGACTGAGCCCTCCAGGCTCCTCTGTCCATGGGATTTCCCAGGCAAGAATACTGGAGTAGGTTGCCGTTTCCTTCTTCAGGGGATCTTCCAGGCCCTGGGATCGAACCCATGTCTCCTGCATTGGCAGGCTGATTCTTTACCACTGAGCCACCAGGGCAGCCCTACCACAGATTCAGACGAGAACTTTAGAGAAGGTTCAGGAAGCCGTGGAGCACTAAGGTCAAAGGAAGGGGAGCAGTAGAAGTCAGAACCATTCTGCATCAGGGTCAAAACTGAAATTTTGCAGAGAAAATTTATGGTGAGAGAAAGCTGTGAGTTACTGAGAATTACAACTTAATGACGTTAGGATGAACTATTGTCTTAGATTTTTTTTTTTAATGTTACTGAGTTGAAAGGAAGTTGACAGTCATTTTTCTTAATAATAATAATATGTTTAGCCAATTCAGAGTCCTTTGGGGGAACCAAACTGTTCCTTGAAACTTAAAGAAATTAAATTACTTATTTAGAGCTTATAATAAATCTCTTTGACTCTTTGTTAACAGAAATATTAAATCCATCATTCATTGATGGATTCCAAGAACTAGCAAACTTGTTAAGATTTAATCATATAGGCCAAACAGCCAAATCCAAGTAGTAAATTTGAGTGAATCTAGCTGATGATGTGAATGAGAATATCATTCTTTGAAATACCTTAGAAAATAAATTCTGGGGTGGTCCGGTGGTTAAGACTCTGCACTCCCAATGCAGGGGACATAGATTCAGTCCCTGGTCGGGGATCTAAGATCCCACATGCCACACAGTGCAGACAAAATAAATAAATATCACTGCAAAAAATTGTTAAAAGGAAAATAAATTCCATGAATGCTACTGTGAGGATAACAATCTATGAGAACAACATTGTGCAATCTTTACCTACTTGGTTACAGTTTTAAAGTTTAACTAGTAGGCTAATTAATCACTCCCACACCATTTTCTATAAAGAACAACAAGCTCCTTAGATGGTTTTATAAAATAGAGCTTGATAACATAAATTACATGTTGGTGGAAACAAAATACATGAAATAGAACTAGGAATAAATCCAAGAAAAAATTGTCTACTAAATGAAGCTATTTAGTTACTTTGGTACCAATTTTGTTAACAATATTTAAATTTTCACTTTTTCCAGTTTAAGGACATTTGAAGGACATTGCAAAAATATTCCTTTGCACTTCTCATAATCTTCTAGTGAGACTTCCTACAATCAAAGTCATATCTTATTATGGTATTTATATTAATATTATATCAAACTGAATACTGATATGTCAAACTAATAGCTTGAAAACAAAGATTGTCATATCACTAGAAAATCCTACAAAAAGCAAATCTCAGCCTGTGTGAACTCCTGGGAAGTGACAGGATTTTTTTAGGGACTTATACACACATCTGTATCTATACTATTTTAAGATAAAAAATTTCTGTAGGAATTGCTTGCAAGCTTCTGTTTACAATCTTCAGACTTCAGATATACCCTACCCTTCCACTTAACATAAAATACTTTTAAAGATTTTCTCAATAAAGTGTTAGTTATATCACATTTTGATTCCTACAAAGCAGTCACCTTGTAAATTTCAAACACATAGCCCTGAAGATTCAGCACTCACAAGCTCAGATTTTCTGAGTCCTGCTTGAAGTGTTCGGTCCCATATCCCGTCCCACTGAGCCATCAAAATGCCCCCAAAATTCCAGCACTTAAGTATTACAATAAAAACATTCACAACTTAAGAATAACTTCAAGCCACAGATGATGAATAATCATAAGCCAAAGAAATACTTTAATTAGTGATAGAACAAATAAGAAATTTTTAAAAGCTGGCATCATTCTAATTGATACAATGATTTTTCCCCCCTGTTCTATGTAAGCTTTCTGGTATCTCAGTTAAAAATATTAACATCAACAGTATTTGCCTTGGTATCCCCAACATAAGACACAACATGTTAATTCAACAAAAATGTTTTGAGTGCCTCTTGGCTTACTGTGTACAAGGCAGTATCAAGCACTGCTGCTGCTGCTGCTAAGTCACTTCAGTCGTGTCCAACTCT
>SPDY01014945.1:94478-115609 GCA_006461725.1 Moschus chrysogaster | reverse complement strand
GACAGGGAGGCCTGGCATGCTGTGATTCATGGGGTCGCAAAGAGTCAGACATGACTGAGCAACTGAACTGAAATGAACTGAACTGAACTGAAGAGGCAATCTGGACACCCAAGAGTCACAGAAGTGCACGTCCAGAAGAAAGACCACGTGAGGACTCAGCCAGAAGGCAGCTGTCTCCAAGCTGAAGGTGGAGGCCTCAGAAGAAGCCAAGCCTGCCGACACCTGGAGCTTGGACTTCCAGCCTCCAGAACTGTGAGAAATGTCTGCTGTTCTGGCCACCCAGCTGGGTAGCACATGTCCTCAAGTCAACCATCGCCCCTCTGCACTGCAACACCATGACTGACAGACACAACACTGAAGGCCTGTTTCTCAGCTGGCGGAACCACTCCGTCAACCCCTCCTCCAGCCCATGCCTCATTCTCACCGACACTCAGCAGAAGTCCAGTCTGTGACCAAGGAAGTGGACGAGAGAAGGGAGGTCATTGGATGAAAATCATCGCCATGCTCACTGCTGCGTTACCTTACTGCAGAGAAGTCAAGACATTTGAACCTGAGCTGGAAGACTCTGCGTTTAATGTAGTCCTTGAACAGGAATACAGGGGCATGTTTACAGCGCCTCGACTAAGGAAAGCTCTGACACCCAGGACAATATGCCACTGTAAGAGTCAGAGCAAAGTACTGCTATGAGTTTCAAGCAAACAGAAGGGAGGATGGGAGGACAAGTGAGATCTAAGGAAGGAAGACACACTACTCCCAGTATCTTAACCCAGGGGTATGCTCAGCTGACCCGTATGCAAAGGAGACATTCACAGAATTTTAGAGAAGGTGGTGTGTCTAGTCCAACAGTCCCACTTATAAAAGTGGAAGCTTTTGTAAAATAGGAATTAAGTGGCAGGAGCTGAACTGGGCCTACACGCCATCTCCAAAGTCAGTAATGTGATCATCATGATCACATTATGATATGCAGATAAAATCGTTTTTTTTTTTAATCTTTTAATTGTTTTATATGCAGATAAAATTTTCTCTGATACTAGGTTGACTCCAGTTGTGAAATATTTGGCATCAAATGAAGAACAGGGATATTTCAGTGAATGATGATAATTCAGTCATATTGTCATGTAGAAAGAAAGGAGTTTTTATTCAGTGTTTTCTCTCATCTGTGAATGATAAGCTATTTCTTAGACTGAAAACAAAAGTCCAATATAGCAGTAAATTAACTACAGGTGTTTTTTGGTGTCACAACGTAGTAGCTGTAGACGTATTGACAGAGAAGAGATTCCGCTGAGGGTGGAATGCAGAGTGGTGCTGGGGGCCGGGCTGGGGGAAGAGATTGAAGCTACCCTCTCCTGATTGGCACTATCAGGCTCCAAAAATTTTCAAAAGCCCTTCTAGAATGAGCGCTGCTTAAAATGGCAGGCAGGCCAAACCACACAGACCGAGGGATGAGTTGGCATGAAATTCTGGCCACGATGAAGGCCAGGTCAGGCGGCCGAGTTCAACAATCCCGCTGCCTCCATAAAGATAAAAAGGGGAATTAGCAGTCAGCTTTCTCTAGAATCAGCAGCTCAGCCTAAAACACTCACTGCCTGTTATCCTGAGTCTAGAGATCTGTATAAACGAATTTTTATTTACAAAGGCAAGTATTCATTTATATGGTGGTGGATGTGAGGTGTGACAACATAGTGATTTATATTTAATGACAAAAAGTATTTTGCGCTTCACACTTGAATACATTTATTAAATGTTTTCACTTTCATATTATAAAGAGGATGCTAGAACTCAGAGATGTGAACTGGTTATGTAACATGTAAAGCCTCCACAACAAATGAGTCTCTCTAAGGCATAACCGGAAATGGTGGGCCAGAGGTTACAGTCAGGGCTGCTGCACACAGGGGTACAAGCAGGCCTTACAGCGGGTCCCCCAAGGCGCAGCTTCAGACCATCAGCTGCTCTATCCTGAGGAGCCCTTTGACAACTCTTATGAAACATGTCTCAGAAACTTCCATGAAGGGACTTGCCTGGTGGTCCAGTGGCTAAGGCTCTGGGCTCCCAATGCAGGGGGTCCAGGTTCCCAGAACAGGGAATAGATCCTGCATGTTGCAGCTAAAGATCCTGTAGGCCCCAACTAAGAGTTTGCATGCTGCATGCTACAACTACGATCCAGTGTAGCCAAATAAATAAATGTATATAAATATGTATATATATATAAAGAAAAGACACTTCCACGGGGGCTTGTGGAGGCAGCAGAGCATTTGTTCATTGACTGCCAGCCCCACGGGTCCAGGGCTGCCTCGTGGAGCATTATTCTCCTGCCCTCCATCCCCTCTGTTACTCCTCCCCACCCCCAGCCTTGCATACGTGTGAGTGCCAAGAAATCTTCTATGGACACCCCCAAGAAGATAATCACAGAAGCCCCAAACAAGAAGCGAGAGGCCTGGGTTGCAGAGGAGGCCGTCTCCAGGGGAGCCTGCTCAGAACTGGTCTCTGCACCCGTGGCTAGAATCAGAGGAGAGGTCAGGAGGATTTGCAGTGACGCATGTGTCCACTCTCCAGGAACATTCATCGGGGGGGTGGGAGGGGTCGACATTCACCCTGTGCTCTGCTCTCCACTCACACCCAGGAGCAGGCTGAGCTCCCCGGAGGCAGTGGCTGGCTTCTCTCTTGTTTATACAAAGACGCCCTGTGAAAGAGCAAAGGTCCTGGTTTTTCTTCACCCTCTGTTGCACCATAGGCTGGAATCTTAATTTCAACATTGGAAACTCTAAAGCAAATAAGTAAAAGAAATAAAAGGCATCTAAATTGGAAAAGAAGTAAAATTATCTCAGTTGGCAAATGACATAATCTTACATGTGGAAAATCCTAAACACTTCACACATACATACACAAACAAAACTGTTTCAATGAATAGAAGATTGCAGCAAAGTTGCAGGATAACAAAATCAATATACAAAAACCACTCGCATTTCTATACACTAGCAATAGCCTATCTGAAAAAGAAATTAAGAAAATAATCCCACTTATTATAGTAGCAAAATTTCTCATGAATGGGAAGACTAAGTAGTGTTATACTGTCCATACTACCCACAATGATCTACAGATTCAGTTCAATCCCTATCAAAATCCCAAAGGCGCTCTTAGCAGGAAAAGAAATAACCATCCTAAAATTCATAAGGAATCCAAGGGACTCTGAAGAGCCAAAATAATCTTTAAAAGTAACAAAGCTGGAAGCCACATACTTCCTGATTTCACACCATGCTGTGTACTAGCATGAGACCCTGCAGACCATATAGACTCTTGGTTCCATATCGACCAACGGAGCAGACTAGAAAGCCCAGAGGTCAGTCCTTTAAGTGTGCTCAGTAGCTTCAGTCATGTCCAACTCTTTGCAACCCCATGAACTGTAGCCTCCTGGCTCCTCTGTCCATGGGATGCTCCAGGCAGGAATACTGGAGTGGGTTGCCATGCCGTCCTCCATGGTATCTTCCCGATCCAGGGATTGAACCTGCATCTCCTGGGTTGCAGGCAGATTCTTTACCACTGAGCCACCAGGGAAGCCCAAACCCTTACATGTAGGACCAAATAATTTGCAACAAGATTACCCAAAGAGGAAAGGATAGTCTCTTCAACAACTGATGCTGGAAAACCTGGACATCCATATGCAAAAGGATGAAGTCGAGGGCTTCCCTACATCAAATGCAAAAATTAATTTAAAATGGATTAAAGACTTAAACTGAGACCTAAAACTATAAAAGTCATAAAAGAAAATGCAGGGGGAAAGCTTCAGGACCTTGGATTTGGCAATGATTTCTTGGACATGACATCAAAAGCACAGGCAAGAAAAGCAAAAATAGACAAATGGGATGATATCAAACTTAAAAACTGTGCAGCAAAGGAAACAATCACTAGAATGAAAAGTCAACCTATAAAATGGGAGAAAATATTTTCAAACCATGTATCTGACATATACAAGTTGATATCCAGAAAATGCAAGGAACAACAACAAAGCAAATAGCCTAAGTAAAATATGGGGAAAGGACTTGAATAGGCAATTTTCCAAAGAAGACAAAAGAAGGGTGAACAAGCATATGAAAAGATGCTCAACATCATTAGTCATAAGTCAAACCCAGATCAAAACATAAGATACCCAGTAGGTAGCTCATACCCAGGAGGAGTGCCACTGTAAAAAGAACAGAAAATAATGTCTTGATGAGGATGGAAAGAAATTGGAACCCTTGTGCACTGTTGATAGGAATGTAAAATGGTACAGCCATTGTGAAAAATTAAAAGAGAACTACCATACGACCTAGCAATTTCACTGTTAGGCATATATCCAGAGAAAACCATAACTGAAAAAGATACATCCCTATGTTGATGGCAGCACTATTCACAATAGTCAAGAGGAGGTAGCAATCTAAATGTCCAATAACAGATGAATGGATAAAGGAAATTTGGTCTGAACAAACAATGGAAGATTGTGCAGCCTTAAAAAGAGTGAGCCCCTGCTAAAGAGTCACATGCTATACCATGGATGAACCTTGAGACATTGTGCTGGAAAGACGCCAGTCACAAGAGGAAAAATACTGTGTCTTTCCGCTCACATAAGGTGTCCAAAGAAGTCAAAACTATAGAAACAAAAAGTGGAAAGGTGGTTGTCAAGGACTGAGAGGGAGGAATTGGTGTTTCCTGGATGTAGAAGTTCAGTGTTGCAAGATGAAAAAGTTCTAGAAGGCTGTTGCACAATGTGAATATACTTAACACTACCGAGCTGTACACTCAAAAACAGTTAAGATGAAGCACT
This sequence comes from Moschus chrysogaster, assembly GCA_006461725.1. Classification (NCBI taxonomy): domain Eukaryota; kingdom Metazoa; phylum Chordata; class Mammalia; order Artiodactyla; family Moschidae; genus Moschus; species Moschus chrysogaster. The sequence goes on along the minus strand of SPDY01014945.1, from coordinate 110,811 downwards.
GAATGTTATATGGTTTTTTACCACAATAAAAAAAGACCAAAAAAATGAAAATAATCCCCCAAATAATTAACTCAGAATTTTCAAAGAAAGAAAACAATTGGTGAGGGTGAAGGAAGTGACACCCAACTCTGAGATTTTTTAAAGATTTTTTTTTTAATGTGGACCATTTTTTTTTAATGGTTCATTTGTTACAATACTGCTTGTTTTATGTTTTGGTTTGTTGGCCATGAGGCATGTGGGATCCTAGCTCCTGGAACAGAGATCGAATCTGCAACCTGTGTGTTGGAAGGTAAAATCCGAACAACCGGACAGCCAGGGAAGTCCCCCAATCCTGAGGCTTATACACAGTTCATTCTCCATAAACATGTACAACAAATTTCAAAGGACACAGAGTCTGTTTTGATATCCTCCTTAGCTCCTCCTTTCAAAAATTCTTAGAGAAGAGACTGGTTAGGGTCCAGTCTGGTTTCACCATATAACACACAATATGCTTACACCACTCAGTCACTGAGATAGGTTTCTTGCTTTGGGATCTTTAGGAGTGATTTCTGTGAGTTAGCTTTATTTCTTGGCTTATTCACAGGAATTCTTTGAGACTGAGTTAGTATCAACTGGCCGTGAGGAAAGGCTTTGTCCAGCCCTGGCTGTGAATCGCTGAGCTCTGACCCTGCCTCTGTGCCATCTGGAGGCACAGGGTACTTTCAGCAGAGCATCATTTTGCAGCCAGGACTAAGTGGGTGGGGGTTTTCAAGCCAATTTTGGTTATTAGAATCACTTCCTACTTGAAGTGAAAGCTAGGAATAAATTCCATCTTGACTGTGTTACTATTTAAACATTTTTTTCTCCCTCTTTCTTCCTTCCCTCTGCCAACAGTTGCTAGGATTTGGAACAAGCCTATTTCCTCATCCGGTGTTGTGTGAGTCACCACACATCTCCCAAAGTGAAGCAGATAGTCATTTCGTTGTTAGTCGCTAAGTCATCAGTGGGACCAGAACTAAACTCTAGGTTTTTCTGACTATACATAGGACATTCAGCTATTTTTGTGCTGTGCTTAGTTGTTCAGCCGTGTCTGACTCTGTGACCCCATGGACTTCAGCCCGCCAGACTCCTCTATCCAAGGGGATGCTCCAGTCAAGAATACAGGAGTAGGTTGCCATACCCTCCTCCAGGGGATTTTTCCCAACCCAGGATCAAACCCAGGTCTTCCATATTGCAGGCGGATTCTTTACCAACTGAGCCACCAGGGAAGTCCAAGTGTACTGGAGTGGGTAGCCTATGCCTTTACCAAGGGAACTTCCTCACCCAGGAATGGAACCAGGGTCTCCTGCATTGCAGGTGGATTCTTTACCAGCTAAGCTACCAGAGATGCCCCCATCTCAGCTACACTTCTTAGCTGTAGTTATTGGTCATTGGCTAGTACTAATTTCAATTTTTCAAGAGTATTAAGTTTAAAAGGTTGTTTTCTTTAAATTATTTTTCAAGCCTAGTAGTAAAGACGACAAAAAAAAAGCTAAACAAAATAATGACATTCATTATCACGATTTTGTAAGTGTAGGAACAGAGAGGAGAATTAACATTTATTGAGTATCTACTATTTGACACATCTGCACCTTTATCTTATTTAATCCTCACCACACTGAAGAATATTTATTATTATGTAAATACTTTTCCCTATACTTGAGGAAGCAGGAGATTGAGGATGAAAAAGTCAAGTAAAGTACATTTATTCACACCATACCATGGCTCCCATCCCTCTGTGGTCAAAAACAGCCCCATGGAGTGTCAAGCTCCTAGAGCTCTGTTGCGCCTCTGTCACCACGTCTCAGGGAGTTCCTGGAAACCTCCCCAACAGCAAGAACAGAGAGGTAACAGGCCAGCCAGAGACTCAAAGGACAGCTGAGTCCAGGCACTGCCAGGTCAGCTGCACCTCTGGCTGCAGATGCCAGATGGGGTCCAAGAGGTGCCTCACATACCCGCCAAGAACAAACATCTATTCTGACATGCCATGCATCTTAATACCAGCCCTCATCCAGCTGTCAAATCACACTGCCACCTTCTACAGGCCTATCAATACACGGTACCCAACTGTTGCTGCTGTTCAGTAGCTAAGCTGTGTCTGACTCTTTGCAACCCCATGGACTGCAATACACCAGATGTCCCTGTCCCCCCCATCTCCCAGAGTTTGCCCAAGTTCATGTCCATTAAATCGATGAAGCTATCCAACCATCTCATCCTCTGTCACCCTCTTCTCCTTTTGCCTTCAATCTTTCCCAGCATCAGTGTCTTTTGCAGTGAGTTGCCTGAACAGTATAAAAAGGCAAAATGGTACCCAATACACAGTTTAAAATGTATGAAAACAAGAAGAATCATCAAGATATTCCCACAACCCATCATTTTACTCAGCCCAAAATACTGGCGAATCTACATATGGAAAGTTTCAAAAGAGGTCCTCTGGATTTTAATTATCCTTTTGAGCAAGAAAAAAAAAAGAAAATTGTAAAAATAAATGAGCACTTTTCAGAGTTTAAAAAAAAAAAACTGTAAGTAATGAGAAGTCATCAAACAGCTGAAAGATTGATCTTGATTTTACTTACAGAATCATAACTGCAGTGTCCACTAGACAGCTTGGGGGTAAAAAATGCCAAGCAAATGCAGGGATGAAAAATTCCAGCAGACTGGAAGAAACAACTTTCAAGAACATGAGAAACAAACATTTGAGCTTCAACATAGGCAATTAAAAGCTAACATTATGAAGGGAAAAAAGCAATCCATGCTATTAACCATAGCTATCCTATAGCATACTACTACACACTAGTAGTCAGTTAATAGTACCCTACCTATAGTAGTCGTAGTATACTATTAGCTGCTAAGGAGAGTATGATTGGACTTCCCGGGTAGCTAGCTGGTAAAGAATCTACCTGCAATGCAGGAGACCCCTGTTCGATTCCTGAGTGAGGAAGATCCTCAGGAGAAGGGATAGGCTACCCACTCCCGTATACTTGGGCTTCCCTGGTGGCTCAGTCAGCAAAGAATCTGCCTGCAATGCAGGAGAACTGGGTTCTATCTCTGAGTTGGGAAGATCCCCTGGAGGAGTGCATGACAACCCACTCCTGTATCCTTGCCTGGAGAATCCCCATGGACAGAGGAACCTGGCGTGCTGCAGCCCATGGGGTCGCAAAGAGTCGGACACGACTGAGCGACTAAGCATAGCACAGAGTACGATTACTATTAGCTATAAAGTAGATATGAATCTGTAGAAAGTAAATGGAGAAATTTAGAAGCTCTAGAAATTACTATAGATGCAGTTGGATCAAATTTTTAAGCAAGTAAGTTTTCACATACACACATGTGCATTTCCAAGCCCTCTGGCCTTTTCAGACTAAGTCATCCAGCACACTTTTCTTTGCAGCTTCAAGGCAGGTACTACCTGGCAAATTGAAAAGGACAATGGACTCAAGTGTCTGGCATTCCGGGACTCGGCTGGCATAGAGACAGGCAATTTGGAAGCACACATTCTCTGAACTGGAGAGAGAGAAAGCTAAAGAGCACTGGATTTATTTAAGAGCTATTGAGAGGGAGGAATTGACAGGATTCAGTTCAGTTCAGTTCAGTCGCTCAGTTGTGTCCGACTCTTAGCCTATTAATTTAGGACCGTGGTAGAGGCAAGGGAGAAGCCAAGGATGGTTCCTGGGTTTCTCTCCTCAGTAATCAGAAGGGTTTGTAATCACTGCAGTTTGGTCCATAGAAGGAGCTGAGGAATTGAGTTGGGGGGGGGGCAGGAAAAAAGCAGCATGTGGCCAGGGGGAGGGGAGAAGGATTCAACCTTCAGTCTGGGACAGACTGAGATTGAGCCATCAGAGAGAAGCTGCTCAGTGAATGGCTTGACTTCTGATGCTCAGGAGAGATTTCAGATAGAGACATTAATTTAGAAGAGAGTCACATAGAAGATAAGAACCTGTGTAAGGAATGAGATTGCCGGGGGAAGAGTGTGTGTAATAAAAATAGAAGGTGACCCAGGACATACCCTGAAGGAACATCAATATTCAAAGGATGAAGGGATACAAAAGAGCCCTCAAAGGAGACTACAGCATATTCAGGGCATTAGGAAGAAAACCAGAAGATGACGGTGTGAGGGAAGCTACAAGAAGAACGTACTCCAAGAAGGAACTGGCCATCAGGGTCACACGTGGCTAAGAGGTCAAAGTAGAAGTTGAAAAGTGTCCACTGGATTTAGCAATACAGAGCTGTGACCTTGAGCAGAAGCACTCCGTTGCCGTACTAGAGCAAAACCAGATGCCAGGGGGTGGAGGAGTAGCAGGCAGCAAAGCACAGACACAACTGCTGCATCCACTGGGCTTATATCCAAAGATGCTAACGACCACATCCTGGAATGCATCCCTGGCTGCCAACACACAGAGGGAGTGAGCGATGGATAGACAGTGGGTATAACTCATCATAGTAATTTCCATATTAAAAACATGGCTTGGTTTTTAATTGAAAAGCACTAAATACCACTCATGAAGTAAACATTGACTTGCAGCATATTAGGCAGAGCCAGAGTAAAAGCTGGGACAATAAGCTGTGATTCTACTCCTCTATTAACTGGAAATCTTACCCCTAACCATTTTCAATTTTGGACCAGTACTATAAATAATAATAATAAACAGTAACGATCTCTGCCAATTCCCAAACACATCAAATTGTATACCTTAAACATCTTCAGCTTTTTGTATATCAATCACACCTCTATAAAGTATCCTTTTTTCTTTTTTAGGATCTCTCCCAATTGTTTAAATCCTCAGGCAAAAATGTCAACAGAATTGACAGGCAGTCTTAAGAAATTTTACAGTATAGACTACTTAAACTTTTACTTTCTGAACTCATCCTAACCCTGTAGTTATGATCAGTTCAGTTCAGTCGCTCAGTCGTATTCAACTCTTTGCGACCCCATGAACCACAGCATGCCAGGCCTCCCTGTCCATCACCAACTCCTGGAGTCCACCCAAACCCATGTTCATCGAGTCAGTGATGCCAAATTCCATGGATGGAGGAGCCTGATGGGCTACAGTCCAAAGGGTCATGAAGAGTCAGACATGACTGAGCAAATAACACTCTTCAGGTTATATATTCATGAGAAAACCTGAGTAAGGGACAAGCAGTTTTTCACAATATGATATTGATGTGTTAATTTAGCAGAAAAACAAAACACATTAAATATGTAAAATGCACATAGAAACTCAAATTTCATTTGAGCTCAGTCTGCAAAACCCATTGATATATTCTGTCAGTTTTGGGATTTTATTTCATTTTAAAGTGGTATATGGGACCTGATAAAGCATTTACTTCTGCACACCTTGGTTTCCTTAGCACCCTATTACGTGTGTTGAGTTTTGCTAATGTCTCTGTTGTCCATTCCACTTGGGCCTCTGTTGAACTCTTTTCTATCATATTTGCCCATTGTAATTCCCAACTCCCCTTAGATCAGTGGTTGCTTAGCTTGTGAATTGTTTACCTCTTAACTACCAGAAATCACCTGAACCATTATTTGTTCCCAAGCCTCCTCTGATATTATAAAAGGTAGCTACAATCTCTTGCAGTTGTAACCTTTTCTAAATTATCCTTGTTGATGTCTTTGTTTGGGGTAAGAAATAATTTGTGACCCCATTCTGTATTCCATCTTAAAATGATCCATCTCTATTTGTTTTTTGTAACATTGTTACCATTTGTCTAAATCTAAATGAGTATCTCAGGCTTCCCAGGTGGCTCAGGGTAAAGAACCCGGCTACCAATGAAGGAGAAAGTGAAAGTGAAGTCACTCAGTCGTCTCCGACTCTTTGCGACCCCATGGACTGTAGCCTGCCAGGTTCCTCTGTCCATGGGATTCTCCAGGCAAGAATACTGGAGTGGGTTGTCATTTCCTTCTCCAGGGGGTCTTCCCAACCCAGGGATCGAACCTGGGACTCCTGCATTGCAGGCAGACTCTTTATCCTCTGAGCCACCAATGAAGAAGACACAGGTTCAATCCCAGGGAAGATCCCCTGGAGAAGAAAATGGCAACCGGCTCCAGTATTCTTGCCTAGAGAATTCCATGGACAGAGGAGCCTGGCAGGCTACTGTTCATGGGATTGCAAGAGAGTCAACATGACTTGGCAACTAAACCACCACCAATATTCTTGCCTGGAGAATCCCATGGACAGAGGAGCCTGGCGGGTTACAGTCCATAGAGTCGCAAAAGAGTTAGACATGACTTAGCAACTAAACAACAACAACAAATGAGTATCTTTCCTTCTTGCATACATAACCCACCCAGTGCTTATACTGTGGTGCTCAAAGGGCAATGGTTGAGGACCAAGGCACTGTTCCACTTTGCAGGAAGCAAGACTCTGCAGAAAGCAGTAGAAATCCTGGAGGTATAGAATGATCATGGGTCCTGACATCAAGGTTCTACCATATCTTTGTCTCTACTTTGAAACCTTCAATGCCCCCCAAATCTACATTTGTACAATGAAGGTGATATATTCTTACACTGGAGCAGCATTTAATCAGTAATATAGTAAGTACTCTAAACATTCCAAATAGTCTGGGCCTCCCTTAGTAAATGATGTACTTACAAAGTGCTCCATATTCTCATCAGTATTCTGTTATTTCCCATATTTTTGATTGGGTCATTATTTTTCTGGAGTTGAGCTGTAGGAGTTGCTTGTATGTTTTTGAGATTAATCCTTTATCAGTTGCTTCATTTGCTATTATTTTCTCCCATTCTGAAGGTTGTCTTTTCACCTTGCTTATAGTTTCCTTTGCTTTGCAGAAGCTTTTAATTTTAATTNCATAAGGCTCTTAGACTTGAATAGAAAAGTCTGAAGGTCTGAAGTCCTGTGGCTTGAAAATAAGCGGGATATTAAATTTTTCAAGTAGGAATAGTGGAAAGAGGAAGGAAACTTGGGTGGGAAGTATTGTGTGCTCCCATCCCTGAGCTTGTTAGGAAGAATTTGAAAAGGTGCCCCTAGAGAGAGCACCCACGCTGATTGAAGCCGGCGTTCCAGTGACAAGGATCAATTTCACAGAAGGATGCGCACAAGCACTGACTGGAAGCTCCTCTTTGCTTCCAGAAGGTTGAGCTCTGAGTGAGTGTGTCTTACAGGAAATTGCATCAGGAGATTTTAGGAAGAGTTTAAGAGTTACTGAAATGGTAAAATGCACTGCTGAAAGATTATTCATCCATTCGTTCAACATTTAACAAATATGTTGAGCGCCTACCCCATGCCAGGCCCTGCACAGAGAGCCAGTGATGTTTCTGTGCCTCTCTGGAAGCTTCATCCACTCTCCTGTGATGACTTGGTTACCTTAACTCAATTCAATCCAAGCAGTATGTCAATTGCCTAAAGGGGCAGAGGTCAAAATATATACAGTAGGGATACTAAAATGTATTGCTCTCTCAACCAATTGATGACAGTCAGCTAATTGCCTTCTCCAACTTCTATGCCACCTTTCCTTCTTATTAATTGAACCTTGAGTTTTAAATGAACATATTGCCATTTGGAACAAAGTCCACACCTCTCAGCTTTCTTTGTCCTAGGTATAACAATGAGACTAAGTATTGTCCAATGATATGAAATTAGTGGTGCTGGGTATGAGATCTAGGAAGCCTGGATTTGAAAGAGAAGAGTTGTGCCCTTCTCCCTACCCCAAAGCTTGAAAAAAATATGTGAAGGCTGGAGCACAAACAGCTATTTCACACCACAAGGACAAGGGCTACATAACGGAGCAAAAAGCTAGAAGAACTTCAGCCTGTGATGACTGTCAAGTCCATACACTGCACTACAACCTCAAAACTCCTTTCACATGACAGAGAAAGAAACTTTTAAAAGTTGTTTAGAGGGGGCAGGTACTTCCTGTCATAGCCAAATTTAATTCTCAATGATAAAAGCTGTTTGTCTTCACTAGCCATGAACAGAAAACCCAGGTCAAACTGGCTAAAACCATGAAGGAGAATTATTGGTCCCTGTAGTTCAGAAGTAACGTAGATTTTAGGGTAGATGTGATAGGTCTGCTCAGTGATGCTGACAAAGAACCAGACTCTGTCTTCCCTTCTACAGATGAGCTTCACTATAAAGCTGGCTCCTCTTCAGGGAAGCACAGTGGTTGCCAGCAGCTCCTGGCAGCTACTTGCCTCCTCACCCCCATTCAGGAAGAGGGACATCAGTTCTCTCAGAAAAGTAAGGAAGTTTCTTTCCAACATTGTCCATTCTTATTGGTTCAAATTGGTCCTCTGTTCATCCCTGAACCACTAATGGAACTGGGGGTGAATTTCTCTGGAGCTACAGTTTCCTGACTGCATCCAGGTACAATGGAGCACCACAAACAAATTCACAGGGGTACAATGGCAGAAATATAAAATTTTCAAAAAGAATACAGATATACCTGTCAGACATCACACACCATTCTACTATTAAGTTGTTTGGACCTAACTACTTAGTAAATAAAAGCGTTAGATTTGATAGAGTTTATTTTTTTGTTTATTTTGGTTTGTGTTTCACTCTTTTTTCTTGGCCTGAGGGCTCCATGAAAATGTTACTGGGATACCTATGGGTACTGTGAACCAAGAGAGGAACCTTGGGCCTAGAGTCTCAGTCCTGCAGTCAGAGGTGGAATTAGCTTCCCCCAGATAATGTGGGCTTCACAGGGAGGTGTGGATATACAAGGGAAAACCCAGTGACTACTAAGAAAGCAGAGAATGGATGTGCGGGAAGCAACCACAATGTCCATAGGCCCTTGGAAGAGCTAAACCCTGCATTCTTAGAGAACTGCCTTTGTCTAGGAAAATACAATAAGGCCTTTGGGGTAAAAGGTGAGACCCTTGAAGGCTTGGGATCAGCAGGAGACAATACAGCAAAAGAGAAAGCAAAAATGTCCTCTGTTAGAAGCAACAGGAATGTGGAGACGGGGAAAGAGCAGAGAAAAGGGAATGAGGAGAGATCTGAACTACAAAGCAGAGTTGTCGAATCTTTGAAGAACACCAGCATTTCATATTCTATCTTAAGTGTCTCTATTACTGCAGTACTCCAATCTGCCAAACTTGAGAACAATCTATTACTGTAGGTGAAGAGGGCTTTTTTTTTCCAGGCAGTCAAAGAGAGACTGGGGTCCCAGCTTATGTTGACATCGTTTAAAAGAGGGACAGCACCTGTAAAATAATTATATTTCTAAAGGGATCTAATTCAGTGGGGCCAGAGATAATATGTGAATATCAGCTACCTCCTTTCCCTTCTCAACCCCTCTCCCCAAATTGGTCAAAGTTATAGAAAGGGCACAGACTATTGGTTCTCAATCCTGTCTACATATAATAGTCATCTGGAGGGAGCATTTAAAAAGAAATAGTGACATTTTTCCCTACTCTAGACCAAGTCAAAAAAGAATCTCTATGATTGGGACCCAGAAACCTATATATTTTTTTAAAGTTCCCCAGATGATTCTAATGTGTGGCCCAAATCAAGAACCGCTGGCCTAGGACATTCCACAAATCATGGAATGCAAATAGATTGTACTAGACAACCTACTTTAGATCTTGAAAGGGAAGAGACTCCTTAACTTGGAAGTGGAGGAGGAGGCTGGGGAGGGGTTGATATTGTTCCTCTTTGCCCCACTTAAATTCTTTCCACCAAACCAAGACCACTAGAAAAGGCCTGGACTGAGTCATGAGAACTAGGGTGTAGTCCTAGCTTTGCAGTTCAGTTCACTACCTTTGTGTGATTTTAGGTAAGTCACTTAATTTTTTATCTCTCTGACATGGAGGGAGGATATGGGGAAGAGGGAGGTGGGAGGGGGGTTCAAGAAAGAGAACACATGTACACCTGGGGCGGATTCATGTCAATGTATGGCAAAACCAACTNTCTTCCTTTGTATCGCCTGTTGGGCACTGAGAAACAATATACTTGTAAATGATCCTTATTCATCATGTTTCTGTGGTTTAATACAATCTCTCAGGAGGGAGGGGACAAGGAAGAGAATGAAATAAACCTAACTTTGTTGAAATATTGATTCGTTTCGTGACCTTTGACTACTGCGTTTTATCACGAGAAACAATCCCTAAGGAAAAAAAAGACATTGAAAGGGAACTCCTTCCAAAGAGAAAGAAAATACACTTCCCCAAAACATGTGGGTCGAGGTAGGTTCATGTCCTCATCAATGAGCCATGAAATGTTCTTCTTGGGCGACAACCATGGTGGGCCTTGGGAGAAACCAGTGAACCGAGGAGACTCAAGCCCCCAGGGAGTGGCCTTTAGAGACCAGCTGTGCCCTGCCTCTCCTCCCTGGTCTCTGGTTTTGACTCTATAGTGTGGAAGGCAATGGGAGGGAAGAGAAGGAGAATTCCTGGTGGAGTTATGAAGGATTCAGACCACAGTGGCAGACTGTTGACTGTGTTCAGACATGTCTCTCCATCCAGCCTGTATCACAGTCCCTTCCAGGTTAGTGCATGCCCAGTTTTCCTCTGGATACCAGCAAAAAGGAGAGCCCTCCATCCAAACCTTCTGGCTTCCTTTACTTCTGCTGCAGGAAGGGGGAGCCCTTCCAGGACCAAAGAATGGGCTCTTGTTTAACACACGGAAATGAATGGTCAGAGGAGACACAGGCTGACAAAACAAGGCTCCACTGGGAAGGACACCTGGTCAGAGCGGGAGGGTAAAAGGAACCCAGGACTCTTCTGCCACGTGGCTCACAGCATCGGGCTTCATGGTAACTGGGTAGGTTTCGGGTTGTCTCTGGCCAGTCATCATGACTCAGGGTCCTCCCTGGCGGTGCGCGCATCTCTCAGTCAAGATGGATTCCAGCAAGGAGTCTGGTGGGTTGGTAGGACATGTGAGCTGGCATCTCCTCTCTCCTTTCGACTTTCCCCAGTTTCTTCCAGTTGGTGGTAGCCTATTAGTTCTATGTTCCTTACCGAGACCTCCTGTTGTTAAGATAACTCATGCAAGTGGCTTCTGTCTTGCCTGGTCAGAGTTTCAGTGTTTCCCCAACACCTCTTTCCAATAACCACTGGGGTCATGGCAGTTCTTTGCCTCTAATCCTGCTCAGCTTTTCCCAGCCTAGTATGGGCGCCTCTAGGGGTGGCCTCCTGAGAAGCACATCCTTCCAGCTCACACCCACACCTCCCAGGCTGGATGTCACTTCCAACCTCTCCTCTCTTCGTGGACTGGAGTGAAGTCAAAAGCAGCAGCAGCAATCACAGCCTCCTGATGGAACAGGGAGGGGTGCCCTACAGAGGACACTGAGGATGTGGCCTCTGGGTGGACGCTGGTGAAGACTTTGGGAATTCATGAGGCATGCCACAGAGCCCGACTCTTTTGCAACCCCACGGACTGTCGCCTGCCAGGCTCCTCTGTCCATGGGATTTTCCAGACAAGAGTACTGGAGTGGGTTGCCATTTCCTCCTGCAGGTCATCTTCCCGTTTCAGAGATCGAACCCGCATCTCCAGAGTCTCCTGCATTGCAGGTTGATTCTTTCCCATTGTGCCACCGGGGAAGCCCCATGCAACAGAGGAGGAAGGCCAAATAACGTGCCATGGTGCCTGCCTCCCTCAGAGGGTTCTGCCAGGTCTTTTTCCATTTGCGTCCCAGACATGCAGTGCTTTCAGAACAACAGTGCTCACGGGCATCTAATGCAGAACCACACAGGATCCGCAGAAACCCTGGCATATTTTTGGCATCTGGACAGTGTCAACTTGGAGTCTCCCTCTTCACAATAGGGAACCAACAATAGTGTCTTGTTGGGAGGAACCAAGGAACTCCGCTTCAAAAACGACAGATTCCTCCATTTCCCAGGGCTTCCCTGATAGTTCAGTTGGTAAAGAATCCACCTGCAATGCAGGAGACCCTGGTTCGATTCCTGGGTTGGGAAGATCCACTGGAGAACGGATAGGCTAACCACTCCAGTATTCTTGGGCTTCCCTTGTGGCTCAGCTGGTAAAGAATCTGCCTGCAATGCCAGAGACCTCAGTTCGATCCCTGGGTTGGGAGGATCCCCTGGAAAATGGAAAGGCTACCAACTCTAGTATTCTGGCCTGGAGAGTTCCATAGACTGTATAGTCCATGGGGTCACAAAGAGTCGGACATGACTGAGCAGCTTTCACTTTCCATTTCCCCAAATCTAGCATTTGCCAGAGTGCTTGTATGACTTCATGTTAGCCCTAAACTTTTTCAAACTTTTCGCTGCATTTAACAATACATGGATCATCTAGTCTTCATTTATGCATGCCGTTAGCAAATAGTTATTGAGTGTTTCATGCCAGGTGCTGTTCTGGGTACTGGAATAGATACAATAATGAACAGTACGGAGACAACCCTGTCCTCATGAACACATTGCCAACTGTCACCTTTAAACATGCCAAACTCCAGCTTCTCTGCTGGGATCCTGGGCCATCTTTCCAAGAGGAGAAACCCAGAGTGTTCTCCTGAGTCCTGGGGTGAAGGACATGGTCACCCTCTTACCTCCCATATCACTGCTCTTCCATCTCACCGCGGTGGTTTGTTTTCCAGGATTTACACAGAAAACTCTAAACTCATGCTTTATATCAACAGGGGCAAGGACACTTATGTTTGCTCACAGAGAGTCCAGTTTATACTGCAAGCTTGATCAAGAAAATTATTCAATTGGATTTAACATGTATTGAGAGTCCCTTGGACTGCAAGGAGATCCAACCATTCAGTCCTAAAGGAGATCAGTCCTGAGTGTTCATTGGAAGGACCGATGTCAATGCTGAAACTCCAATACTTTGGCCACCTGATGTGAAGAGCTGACTCATTTGAAAAGACCCTGACTCATTTGATGCTGGGAGGCATAGGGGGCAGGAGGAGAAGGGAATGACAGAGGATGAGATGGTTGGATGAACCATCTCAATGAACATGGGTTTGGGTGGACTCCAGGAGTTGGTGATGGACAGGGAATCCTGGCATGCTGCGGTCCATGGGGTTGCAAAGAGTCGGATGCGACTGAACTGAACTGACAACCTAAAATGAGCAAAATACTGTGTTTGCTCTGGAGACATACAGGCAAAGGGTGGATTTAGCTTAACGAGAAGGAAACTGCATAGAAATCAGTGAGGACTGACTAAATAATTTAGCACCACTTGGAAGCAAGGCCAAAGTGTGAGCATAGAACCTCCTACTGCTGGCAATGTGGAAGGTTCAGGAAGTATCCAGGCAGAAGATAAGCAAGCCCAGGTTAAGATGATGGCTTTAGAGATGATGAAAGAGGGCCAGATTTGAGAATTGCCGCACAGGAAAAATGGAAGGGACATGTGTTCCTTAGGAGGAATATTTACTGGTTGAGACTGTTTGGTTTGAAGGGTTAAAGGGACCATAAACATTATAGTCCATGAGGGCCTTATGACCAATGAGGTTTCGAGAAATTGAGATATTCCAGACAATTAACATTGTCTCACGCACCATGTCCAGAGAAGGCAATGGCAAGCCACTCCAGTACTCTTGCCTAGAAAATCCCATGGATGGAGGAGCCTGGTAGGCTGCAGTCTGTGGGGTCGCTATGGGTCGGACAGGACTGGCCGACTTCACTTTCACTTTTCACTTTCTAAAAAGATAGGACCCTGAAAGATGAACTCCCCAGGTTGGTAGGTGCCCAATATGCTACTGGAGATCAGTGGAGAAATAACTCCAGAAAGAATGAAGGGATGGAGCCAAAGCATAAACAACACCCAGTTGTGGATGGGGCTGGTGATAGAATCAAGGTCCAAAGCTGTAAAGAGCAATATTGTATAGGACCTGGAATGTTAGGTCCATGAATCCAGGCAAATTGGAAGTGCTCAAAGAGGAGATAGCAAGAGTGAATGTCAACATTCTAGGAATCAGCGAACTAAGATGGACTGGAATGGGTGAATTTAACTCAGATGAACATTATATCTACCACTGTGGACAGGAATCCCTTAGAAGAAATGGAGTAGCCATCATGGTCAACAAAAGAGTCCAAAATGCAGTACTTGGATGCAGTCTCAAAAACAGCAGAATGATCTGTGTTCATTTCCAAGGCAAACCATTCAATATCATGGTAATCCAAGTCTATGCCCCAAACAGTAATGCTGAAAAAGTTGAAGTTGAACGGTTTTGTGAAGACATACAAGACCTTTTATAACTAACACCAAAAAAGATGTCCCTTTCATTATAAGGGACTGGAATGCAAAGTAGGAAGTCAAGAATGTAAAAGTCATCATTGTAAAAGTCCTTTTCTGAATGTTCCAGGTTAAAGTAGTTAAATTTTCCTACATGTGGACCATTAATAACTTCAGTTTTTGTCGAGAAGAAATGGGTGAAGTGTTAAAAAGTTCAACATTCTCTTCTAGCCCCAGTGACAAAATGAAATGGTAAGATTTTGGGGTTTTTCGGATATTTGTTTTTGNGCTACTGCTGTGAAACTCCCTCCCCACTTGAAATCATGTAACTTATAAAGTAGGGTGTCTACCAAGTTAATGATCATGGGAAACCACAGAAAGTGGCATTATATGTGCCCCCCACTCTCTGTTCCCACTTATACAAATGTCCCTTAAAAAACGGCCTCAGCTACCAGTAAGCTCAAGACCTCAGGACCTGCCTCATCTGAGATCCAGCCTTTAGGGACCTTTCCATGCTTGTTGCCTGATAGGATTGAAACAGACTGAACTGAACTTTCTGTGCTATTATTCTGCTTCCTATTTACTTCAGCTCAGCTTACACATGTCTATGTGATGTGTTACTCCAGTTAAATAACAAGCTAACTGAGGCACAGAACATAGGCAAAATTTTCCTGCCATCTCCAGTATTCAGGAAGTACCTTTTAAGATGTCAATACATGTTTGCTAATTAATTGATAGGTTTACAAAGTGAGTATAACTGAGAATAATAATAATCATGATGATAAAATACCCTTTAAAGAATATTTACAAATTGCCAGGAACTTCCATAGACATTATACAATTAATAACTAATTTATGCAAAACACTTGTGAAAGAGAAATAACATTCTCTACACAGAATTATCAACTCAATGGACATGAGTTTGAGCAAACTCTGGGAGATAGTGAAGGACGAGGGAAGCCTGGTGTGCTGTAGTCCATGGGTTGGAAAGAGTCAGACACAAAGTAGTGACTGACCAACACAGAATCAAATTGATCTTTAGAGAAAAAAAGAAATTGTCTTAGGGCTATAAGAGGTAGAAAAATCATATTCCTGTCTTCAAATCTTCAGAGTGTTGGTCAAAGTGGAATTTTGAAGGCATCTCTAACAAGGTTTTTCAGTGCTCAGTAGGGAAGATTGAATTTTGCCAATAAAATTGATTTCTCCTTTCATAATCTCATCCAGAGGTTGTTTTTTTTTTAGTATATATGTAAGTAATCAGGATTTGCAATGTGTTTATCCAGGTGTGCATAGATTTTAAGTAAAAGTCATTTGTATATCACAGAATGCCTGAGTGAGAAGAACTATAAAAGAAAATCTAATCCAACTCAACTTGGCTACTTCCAGCATTTCATTTGATGTCTTAAAAATCTTGTAGGCAAAAATACTTTACAACTTGAGTGGATGGCATACTTGAAATGCTCCTGGGCAAAAAAAAGATGCCATTTGGTAAAAGGAGTTGCATTTTGCTCTAAACTCTACTATATGCATGCCTCCCAATATGTAGGTTATGTCTACTAATTCTCAAAAGTTGGCTTTCTTTTTAGACTGTAACTTTCAGGATCACCTTTTTTTGGGATCTTGGTGTCCCCAGAGTTATCTAGGTCAAGTCTCAGCTTGCCTACTGACCGCAGTCTGGTAACTAGTTTCATGAACTACTATCTCCCAGTTTTCAATGTAGTTCAGTTATGTATGTTTCTAAAGCTTGGCAAGATGTGTGATTGTTCATAAAATTAATAAGACATGGGAATCAAACTAGATCTTCAATCCAGAATTTTCAATCCAGAAGTCATATTTTCTTTCTGTTGCATTATGAAATAAAATGAAGGTTTCTTTGCTAGTGGAGAAGCTCTGTCTTAATACAGAATTAAGAACTAGAAAAGAAGATGGCTGAGAGGAGGGAACAAAAACACCATGATCTATTTCAAGTTATCAGATAGCATAATCTAATTATAATTCACTTGATGAGAATAAACTAAACATCAGAGGTTTGACATAGTTTTCTACTTCAATTTAATTATCCCAAGGACTGATGAAAGATTCATAACATGAATTCTTGACCTGTTCCAAAAAGAGGAAGAAGGGCATGCAAAGATTGCTGGTGAAGTGGAAAAAATAAGCATGACTATAACTAATACATAATCAAAAGCAAACAAACAAAAAAGCAACTGAAC
>SPDY01014935.1:0-11246 GCA_006461725.1 Moschus chrysogaster | reverse complement strand
TTGCTTAGATGACTTTTTCCTGTACTGGAATTGCAGCTTATGAAAAGTGAGCATGCTGTCTTATTAATCCTTTGTTTCTCTGGTATCTAGCATAGCTCCTGACATACAGCTGATACTTAATAGCTGTTTGTCAAAATGGAATTACATGTCACAGCCAATGAAAGAAGGCTTGAAAGGAACAACTTCAAACTGTATCATCTTAATCATCTTTATAAACTCCATAACATTTTTCATAGATAGTAATATGGATATTTATGTTACATGCTCTATAAATGTTTTTGAACTACTATGGAATTGTATAGTGGCAAACACAACTAGTAAGGTGGGTTGATTATGAGTGAGCTTGTATTTTATGCAAACTTTATAGGGATTATGAGAGAGACAGAGCTTTATAGGAAGGAAGACAGGTATTGACTAAGGAAGGATAGTGGCTTTGGTTTGGCAGAATGTTTTTTGGCTGTGGGTTGTGAGCCTGTGTTACAAAGAAAAATGATTCATCAGTCTCCATTTCTACTGCTCAAGCAACCTCTGTGCTTCTACTATTTCCCCCAAATACCATTTTTTTTTTATCATGTAGTCTGTATTTTCCTTTATCATTGCCATTCAGATTTTTGGCAAGGTTTACAGGCATCACCGACTCTATGGACATGAGTTTGAGTGAACTCCGGGAGTTGGTGATGGACAGGGAGGCCTGGCGTGCTGTGATTCATGGGGTCGCAGAGAGTCGGACACGACTCAGCGACTGAACTGAACAGTGTTTCAAGCACATTACTTTCTTTGAGTTTGAAGAAAGTGTTTGTGAGGACACATGCTTTAATTTAGAAGTAGGAGTGGAGTGTACTCTGGTATTCAGAGTGAAATTTCTGAATTGGGAAGAGAAAATGTGGATGGCAGCCACTGTGAGTAGGGCTATCAGAAAGAAGTAAACTGTGGTTCACTTCCCTAAATAAGGGGTTCATATAATCTGATTTTCTTTACTCTCCATGGGGTTAGATATTCCCCAATTCATTTGTGTATTACAAGGTTTTCAGGTGAGTATTTATTATAATCACAGTCAACAAATTTATGAGAACTTCCTATTACATACCAGGATTATACTAATGGCTTCATATGCCGTATATGTCACTATTCTGTGTAACAGTCCTGAGGTGGAATCCCTTTCCCATTTTACAGAACTTTAAGGCAAGTGAATCACCTGCCCAAGGTAAGGCTGCAAAGTGAGAGCAGAGTTAGGGTCTGAAGTTGAGATACTCATTTCAGTGATCACAGTCAAAACCTCCTGGCCTTCATTTCTCACGGAGACAATGGTGATAGTACTGATCTCTGTTGTGTGCATGTGTGTATATGTGGTCCATTAGACTTGAATCCCCACAAACAAAGCCTATTCCTTACTTTTCTTTTTTTTCATTTAACACATCTCCTAGATTTGAACCAGTCTCTTTATTCTCAATGTTATTACTTTAATTTGGATTATTTTTTATAATTTATTTTCTTTTGGGCTTTGCTAGGTCCTTGTTGCTGGGTGAGCTTTTCTGAAGTTGCGGTGCATAGGATTCTCATTGTGGGGGCTTCTCTTATTGTGGCACACAGGCTCTAGGGCATGTGGGCTTCAGTAGCTGTGGCACAGGGGCTCAGCAGTTGCAGCTTGTGGGCTCTAGGGCATAGGCTCAATAGCTGTGGTTCAGGGGCTTAGTTGCTCTGCAGTATGTGGGATCTTCCTGGATCAGGAATCCAATCTGTGCCTCCTGCATTGGCAGGTGGAGTCTTTACCACTAAGCCACCAGGGACGCCCCTAGATTATTATAATAAAAGTGTATCTCATTTTTATAGCACACCCTGACCTCACCCATCTTAATGTTGTTACTAAGCGTTTCTTCTTAAAATATTATTGATGTTATGGAACTACAATAATTCTAAATTATGGCTTTCAATGCCCCCATTTATAGTATATCCTGAATTCACCTAGGTCTTATTTTTTATTATTTCTGATGGGCCGTCTACTCAAGTTGGTTCCTTCACTATCCGACAAATATGTCATGTTCTTCGTAAGTTCCACAACTTTGTTATATTTCTCATTTGCCCATTCCAAACCCTTTGTCCATAAATTTCTCCCTATGCATCCAATTCTTATCCATTCTTTGAGAG
The DNA here is from genome assembly GCA_006461725.1 of Moschus chrysogaster. NCBI lineage: Eukaryota > Metazoa > Chordata > Mammalia > Artiodactyla > Moschidae > Moschus > Moschus chrysogaster. The sequence goes on along the minus strand of SPDY01014935.1, from coordinate 9,101 downwards.
ACATTACAAGTCATTCTATCCTTGACATCTTCTTAAACTATTCTAAGCATAATAATTTCGTATCATAATTCCTATGGTGTGTTTTGACTGACATTTGGTACATTTAAAATAATAAGGCAATTACAAAATAATACTTATTCCATAATATTGTTCATCAATTTCACTGTAATCAATTTTTATACTTTTGGGATAGATTTTCANATGGACAGGGAGGCCTGGCGTGCTGTGATTCATGGGGTCGCAGAGAGTCGGACACGACTCAGCGACTGAACTGAACTGAACTGAACAGTGTTTCAAGCACATTACTTTCTTTGAGTTTGAAGAAAGTGTTTGTGAGGACACATGCTTTAATTTAGAAGTAGGAGTGGAGTGTACTCTGGTATTCAGAGTGAAATTTCTGAATTGGGAAGAGAAAATGTGGATGGCAGCCACTGTGAGTAGGGCTATCAGAAAGAAGTAAACTGTGGTTCACTTCCCTAAATAAGGGGTTCATATAATCTGATTTTCTTTACTCTCCATGGGGTTAGATATTCCCCAATTCATTTGTGTATTACAAGGTTTTCAGGTGAGTATTTATTATAATCACAGTCAACAAATTTATGAGAACTTCCTATTACATACCAGGATTATACTAATGGCTTCATATGCCGTATATGTCACTATTCTGTGTAACAGTCCTGAGGTGGAATCCCTTTCCCATTTTACAGAACTTTAAGGCAAGTGAATCACCTGCCCAAGGTAAGGCTGCAAAGTGAGAGCAGAGTTAGGGTCTGAAGTTGAGATACTCATTTCAGTGATCACAGTCAAAACCTCCTGGCCTTCATTTCTCACGGAGACAATGGTGATAGTACTGATCTCTGTTGTGTGCATGTGTGTATATGTGGTCCATTAGACTTGAATCCCCACAAACAAAGCCTATTCCTTACTTTTCTTTTTTTGAACAGAATTTACCAAAGATACAGGCAGTAGTCAATAAATTAAATTTCTAAGAAACTGAGTCATGTCATCATGCCACAGATTCATACTTGCCTTGAAATAGGAAACCAGTCCATCCTAAAGGAAATCAGTCCTGAATATCCTGTGGAAGGACTGATACTGAAGCTGAAGCTCCAATACTTTGGCCACTTGATGGGAAGAACTGACTCATTGGAAAAGACCTTGATGCTAGGAAAGATTGAAGGTAGGAGGAGAAGGCGACGATAGAGGATGAGATGGTTGGATGACATCACTGACTTGATGGACATGAGTTTGAGTGTTGGTGATGGACAAGGAAACCTGGTGTGCTGCAGTCCACAGGGTCACCGAGTTGGACATGACTGAACTGAAATAGGAAATAGTCAGTAAAAACATGCAGGCAAAATAAATCTTAACATGCAGTTGTTAACCTACAATCACAATATCCTTTATATTTTCGCACATAGACCTAACGTTACAGTTTGTTTTTTTGTAAAGAATTGCCTTTCCGGCGGTGACGAGCTCCCCATGAGAACACACCTCTGGCAAAGGATCTCCAAATCTCTCCAGAAGAGAAGAGGAAACACAAGAAGAAGTACCTGGTGCAGAGTCTTAATTCCTATTTCATGGATGTGAAATGCCCAGGATGCTATAAAATCAACCTCAATCTTTAGCCATGTACAAACTCTGTAGTTTTGTGTGTTGGCTGCTCTACTGTCTTCTGCCAGCCTACAGGAGGAAAAGCATGGTTTACAGAAGGATGCTCCTTCAGGCAGAAGCAGCACGAAAAGTATCCTGTATCAAGATGAATGGGAAACCATACCAATAAACACAGTTTGGATACAAAAAAAAAGGTAAAGAATTGAGACTCTTGGGACTTTTTCTGTGTGGGGGGGAAGGCAGGTAAATTTCAAAAACAACATGAGTTTTCTATAATTAAATATGGAAAATATACCAGATTTCTGAAATGAATAATTTGATATGTTGATACTTCACCATAAAGAATGCATACCACCTGGATGGGATCCTGGTACAGCTGAAAATGAAAGAAATTCATATAAAATGTGAACTAGTTACAAAAATAGTCTCAAAAGTATAGATAGTTACTGTATAGAAAATCCCATAGTTTGCATTTGTTTAATTTTCCTCAAGTTGTGTTAGTTTTTTTTTTTGGAGCACTTCAAAAAAGTAAATACTGTGTGCTTCTCATGATCTTATCAGAAAACACATGATATGAATTTGTCCTATGCCTGATCATGGTAGCTTTCATCACCTGGTAAAAATATGTTTTCCAGCTTTTTTAAACTCTCCAGTTCAATCGCTCATTTGTGTCCGAGTCTGTGGCCCCATGCACTGCAGCACACCAGGCTTCCCTGTCCATCACCAACTCACAGAGCTTGCTCAAACTCTTGTCCATTTACTTGATGATGCATTTCAACCATCTCATCCTCTGTGGTCCCCTTCCTCCTCCTGCCCTCAATCTTTCCCTCCATTAGGGTCTTTTCCAATGAGTCAGTTCTTCACATTAAGTGGCCAAAGTATTGGAGTTTCTGCTTCAGCATCAGTCCTTCCAGTGAATATTCAGGACTGATTTCCTTTAGGATGGATTGGTTGGATCTCCTTGCATCAGTCCTTTCAATGAATATTCAGGACTGATTTCCTTTAGGATGGATTGGTTGGATCTCCTTGCAGTCCAAGGGACTCTCAAGAGTCTTCTCCAACAACTACGGTTGAAAAGCATCACTTCTTCAGCACTCAGCTTTCTTTATGGTCCAACATTCACATCCATACATGACTACTGGAAAAACTTCAAACTCTGAAGTTAATTTGTATTTGAAACTTACAAATTAGTGAGCAATTTATAAGTATTTTATGGGGAGATACCTTGAAACCATGTTAATATCTTGTTCTTTAACACACTTTTACCTATCGGTTTTAGCATATGTTGGTTTTTCTTGCCTGAATCAAGTATTACTATGATGAAAGGCAAATGATGATTTTTTTTTTTTATCCATTATTCTTTCTGCAGTTGTTGGAGACCTACTGATAGCGCTGTCCTTTCTCTATTATTTATTCATTTATTTATATTAGTATGGACACTATTTTATTTTATTGTACAGTGTATTCCTGTCATCACTTACTGTGATGGTAAAATTGCCCAGGACTGACATCCAACCAGTCCATTCTAAGGGAGATCAATCCTGGGTGTTCATTGGAAGGACTGATGCTAAAGCTGAAACTCCAATACTTTGGTCACCTCATGCGACAAGTTGACTCACTGGAAAAGACTTGATGCTGGGAGGGATTGGGGGCAGGAAGAGAAGGGGACAACAGAGAATGAGATGGCTGAATGGCATCACCGACTCGATGGACATGAGTTTGAGTGAACTCCGGGAATTGGTTATGGACAGGGAGGTCTGGCGTGCTGTGATTCATGGGGTTGCAAAGAGTCGGACACTACTGAGCGACTGGACTGAACTGAACTGAAGCAACTCACTGTCTAAAGCCAGGAAACGTCCTTCTACACCGTGGGAGCCCCAAGCTGCTTTCACCGCAACATCCACCAAAGCCACCCCTTCCAGCCCACGTCCACCTGACAGCACCAAGATCTCCAGCTTCACCTGCGCTGTTTTTGCTGCCCTGTGATGGGTCTCTGAGCCCCGAGCAGACACACCTCCACCGGCACTGCTCTCTGCAGTCAGGAGAAAATAACATGGTGCACATTTCCAGGGTTTCTGGCATGGCTGATGATAAGGACCAACCAGTCCAGGCCATTCCAGAGGAAGGAGAGGAGCCCAACACGTGATGGAGGAGCCAAGCCAGGTGTGGGGCGGCACACGCTCACAGACACCCAGTTCCTTAGTCCACTGGACTTAGTGCAGGATACCAAGTCCAATTGTAAAAAGAAAGCCAAACTGGTATTCCGGGACAACTGTAACTCTTTTGGGTCAGGTGAGAAATTCCATTCCAAAATATATACTAGGAATATCCAGGATTCTGGCCCACTTGGCAGGGTTACTGCTGTAAGCAGCTGCCATCACCTACCAGGTAGTTTGTCTTATCTCAAGGGAAAAAAAAACAAAAAACATACACCTGCTGCCACAGCACCAGTAGAAATAGTCCCAAATAGAGGCACCTAATCAAAATTTCCTTGAGAGCATGTCTCTGAACCTGAAGTCTCTTTAAAACTTGCTTTCAAATGCAAATCAAAGACACAATGAGGTATTACCTCACACCTGTCAGGATCGCTGATCATCAAAATATCTACAAATAAGTGCTGAAAAGTGTATGGAGAATGGGAGCCCTCCTACACTGTTGGTGGAGAATGTAAGTTGGTGCAGCCACTATGGAGGTTCCTTTAAAAATAGGGCTACCGTATGATCCAGAAATCGCACTCCTGGGCGTATATCTGGAAAAGATGAACACTAAAAAGGTAAGTGCACTCCAATGCACATAGCACCGTTTATAACAGCCAAGACACGTAAGAGTCTGTCAGTAGATGAACAGGTAAAGAAGAAGAGCTATGTATATACAATGGAATACTGGGCATAAAACGGATGAAGAGTTACTGTTTGCAGCATCATTGATGGGCCTAGAGATTATCACACTAAATGAAGTAAGATAAGTATTATATGATATTAAATGTAGAATCTAAATAATACAAATGGATCTGTAAAACGGAAGATGTAGAAAACAAACTTACGGTTACCAAAGGGGAAAGGAGTGAGGGATAAATTAGGAGTATGAGATTAACAGATAACACTACTATACATAAAATAGATAAGTGTTTACTGGATAACACAGGGAGCAGTATTCGAAATCTTTTAATAAACTATAATGAAAAGCTGAAAGAAAAATTATATATTAATAATTTAGTTATATATAATTGAATTATTTTGCATCACTTTGCTGTGTACTTAAAACTAACACCATATTGTAAATCAACTTCAGTGAATAAGCAACAGCAAAAAAGAAAAGCTTGAATGTTACTGTGCTTCTCCGTGAGAGCACTAATATCCCAGTCCACCTCAATTAAATGACTCACCTCTGCCTACCCACCCCACAGTACTGGTAGTTATACCAGAATCTCAATAGTGAGACCTTCACACATCAGCATCATCTTGTTTATTCTGTTGCTGAACGAGAGTCCCAGAACATGCTAGAAGAGCATTATGGCCAGGTAGTTCATATCATGACCTCCAACCTTCATGGCTGGTTTCTCAGTCTCTGCTTTATGGACTTTCTCCTCAGATCAGTCTCAAAACGTTGAACCAATACAGTGCCTGAGACCACTTGTTCTTTTTATTTCCTCATGGGTGATCTCATCCAGGCCTGTGGAGTTAAGTGCCAGTGACTCGCTGATGACCAGGGCATCTGCTGATGACCACTGCACACTGCTCCACATTCACAAGTCCCTGAGCTCAGTTCAGTGGCTTGCCAGTGCTCTGTTAAAAGCCTTAGTAATTTTATCTTGGTGTGTTTTAGTGAGTCTAATAGGGCAGGAGAGATACCTGAGGTGGTCTACCACCATTCTTTGCCATGCTGTTAACATCTACAGTGCCCCAGGAGCACAGAATTCTGGTAGGCCCACTGCACATGGGGTTTAGTGAGACTCAAAGAAAGAGCAAGCTAATTGTCACGAAGCCACACTTAAATCAGAACATACTTTGAACACAGGAAAAACAGTGATGTTCTAAGAATGCAAACTGCCAAGAAATTCTGAACACATTCTGAAAGTCAGGGAACTCGTGTGTGTGTGTGTGTGTGCGCGCGCTCACGCTGTGGGAGCCAGATGATAGTATGAAGGTTAAGGCCTCTCCAGTGCACAGTAGGGCCCAGTGTGTGACCCCACTTCAACTATTTGCGTATATTTAAATTGAGATATAGTTGACACATAACACTGTAAATACAAGGTGCACAATGTGTTGGTTTGGTAATTTGTGTATTGCAATAGGATTCAGTTCAGAAAATAGCACTTCAGGGAAAAATCAGGGACACCAATTAGTAATCTAGGAGACGATGATGATGCCTGGGTTAAGGTTTTAAAAGTGGATATGGTGACAAGTAAGTATGATGTGTGATTTGGAGGTTGGAGTATGTCAACCTGTATATTGTCACCCTGCTTACTTAACTTATATGCAGGGTACATCATGGAAAATGCCAGGCTGGGTGAATCACAAGCCAGAATCAAGATTGCCAGGAGAAATATCAACAACCTCAGATATGTAGATGATACCACTCTAATGACAGAAAGAAAAGAGGGACTAAAAAAGCCTCTTGATCAAAGTGAAAGAGAAGAGTGAAAAAGCTGATTTAAAACTCAACGTTCAGAAAACTAATAGCATGACTTCCGGTCCCATCACTTCGTGGCAAATAGATGGGGAAACAGTGGTAACAATGGTCTTTGACTGACCCCCTTTTGAAATAATTTTCGTGTATATTGTGAGTTACAGTTACAACTTCACCCTTTTGCACATGACGGGCTTCCCTTGTGGCTCAGCTGGTAAATAATCCACCTGCAATGTGGGAGACCTGGGTTCTATCCCTGGGTTGGGAAGATCCCCTGGAGAAGGGAAAGGCCACCCACTCCAGTATTCTGACCTGGAGAATTCCACGGACTGTATAGTCCTTAGGGTAGGAAAGAGTTGGACACGACTGAAAGACTTTCACTTTCACTTTGATCCAATTGTCACATCATCATTTGTTGAAAAGACAAATTCACCTCACTGATTTTTCTTGGCACTCTTTTCAAATACCAATTGACTGTAAATTAGCTGTTTATTCCTGAATTCTGAATTATACTCCATTAATCTCTACATATACCCTTATGCCAATATCATGTTATCTTGATGACTGCTGCTCTTATAGTAAGTTTTGAAATCAGTTTGTGTCCTGTAAATTTGTTATTTTTCAAGAATGTTCTGGGCATTTTTGGTCACTACACTTCATAGATTTTTATCCTTTAAATACCATTTCATAAACAGAAAGCTCATACTATCCAAATCAGTTTCTGAAGCTGTGACTTATACTGGAGAAGTCTTTAATTGGTAGTCCCAATGGAATGTCTCATAGTTATCTCAAACTGTCCATATGAAACAGCAAATTCATCACATAACTTCCTCAATCCCGTTTCTTCTGTCACTTAAGCTTAGTCACTACACCTGTACCCACACTTAACTCCATTGCTCATGCAGGAAACTGAGAGTCAGTCTTCACTGCTCCCTCTTCTTCAGTCCCACAGTCAATAGTCAGCAAGTTCCTCCCATCCAACCTCCAATGTCCGGTCGTTAAGTGTATCTGACTCTTTGTGACCCCATGGACTGCAGCATGCCAGGATTCTCTGTCCTTCACTATTTCCCAGAGTTTCCTGGCAATCTTGATTCCAGTTTCTGCTTCATTCAGCCTGGCATTTTGCATGATGTACTCTGCATAGAAGTTAAATAAGCGGGGTGACAATATACAGCCTTGACTTACTCCTTTTCCTATTTGGAACCAGTCTGTTGTTCCATGTCCAGTTCTAACTGTTGCTTCTTGACCTGCATACAGGTTTCTCAGGGAGCAGGTAAGGTGGTCTGGTATTCACATCTATTGAAGAATTTTCTACAATTTGTTGTGATCCACACAGTCAAAGACTTTTTAGCACAGTCAATGAAGCAGAACAGAATTAGATGTTTTTCTGGAATAGGAAACGAAAAAGATACTAGGTCATCTACAACCATCAAACTAGAGACCAAGGAGACGGAAAAGATTTAGGTCGAAGACGTAGACCTTCAAGATCCAAGTGCTTGACAACTTGGGATCAAACTTCCTAAAACTCGTATACCTTGTTAGCATGTGAAATGAGTTCAATTGTGAGGTAGTTTGAACCTTCTTTGGCATTGCCCTTCTTTGGAATTGAAAACTACTTTTTTCCAGTCCAGTGGGCACTGCTGAGTTTTCCAAATTGGCTGGCATATTGAGTGGCACTTTAACTGCATCATCTTTTAGGATTTGAAATTTCTCAGCTGGAATTTCATCACTTCCACAAGCTTTGTTCAAAGTCATGCTTCCTAAGGCCCACTTAACTTCACACTCCTGGATGTCTGGCTCTAGGTGAGTGATCACACCACCATGGTTATCCCAGTCATTAAGACTGTTTTTGTACAGTTCCTTCTGTGAATTCTTGCCACCTCTTCTTAATATCTTCAGTTTCTGTTAGGTCAATACCATTTCTTACCTTTATTGTGCCCATCTTTGCATGAAATGTTCCCTTGATATTTCTAATTTTCCTGAAGAGATGTCTAGTCTTTCCCATTCTATCTTTTTCCTCTGTTTCTTTGCATTTTTCACTTAAGAAGACTTTCTTATCTCTCCTTGCTATTCTTTGGAACTCTGCTTTTGGATGGGTGCATCTTTCCTTTACTCCTTTGCCTTTTGCTTTTTGTCTTTTCTCAGCTATTTGTATGACCTCCTCAAGCAACCATTTTGCCTTTTTGCAGTTCCTTTCCTTGGGGATTTAAAAAAAATTTTATTTATTTTTGTCTGTGCTGGGTCTTCATCCCTGCTCAGTCTTTTCTCTAGTTGTGGAGGAGGGGAGTGACTCTTTGGTTTTGGGGCATGGGCTTCTCATTGTGGTGGCTTCTCTAGTTTTGGAGTGTGGGCTCTAGAGCACTCAAGCTTCAGTAGTTGGGGCTCACGTGGTTAGTTGCTGTGTGGTTTGTGGGATCTTCCCAGATCAGGGATTGAACCTGTTTCCCCTGCATTGGCAGGCAGATTCTTTACCACTGAGCCACCAGGGAAGCCCTTGGGAATGGTTTTGATGTCTTGTACAATGTTACGAACCTCTGTCCATAGTTCTTCAGGCAGATTAGATCAATCATCTACTCCTTGAATCTATTTGTCACTTCCACTGTATAATGGAGAAGGAAATGGCAATCCACTCCAGTATTCTTGCCTAGAGAGTCCCATGGACGGAAGGAGGCTGGTTGGCTACAGTCCATGGGGTCGCAAAGAGTCAGACAGGACTGAGCGACTTCACTTTTTTCCACTGTATAATCATAAGGGATTTGATTCAGGTCATAACTGAGTGGCCTAGTGGTTTTCCCTACTTTTTCCACTATAAGTTTGAACTTTGCAATAAGGAGTTCATGATTTGAACCATAGTCAGT
>SPDY01014929.1:36740-47144 GCA_006461725.1 Moschus chrysogaster | reverse complement strand
TTCACCGATAGTTTTAACTTACCAATCCTCAAAATATGGTCTGTGGATCCTCTTTCATCATAACGCTGAAACATTATTTGCCTTTTCCACTGTTGTTGCCATTTCTGCTGAGGGTGCAAAAGTGCCATGTAAAAATGATGGTGCCTGATCATAAACAAGGCTGGGGCACCAACTGTGATAGTATTATTAAACTTTCATGATGGCCATATGTTCTTCACCTCCAAGCACTTGTGGTAAGAAGAAGATTCCAGTTACATTTCAGAATGTCATTGAGGTAGCTATAAAAATTATTAATTTTATCAAATTTTGACCCTGAGTACACATCTTTTTAAAATTCTTATGATGAAATGGAAGTGTGTAGGAAGCACTTTTACCACATACTCAAGAAGGTGTTCACAGTGAAGCCGTGTGTGAGCAACTGACTTAACTAGCTACTTTGTCATGATGCACTACTTTTACCTGAAAGAACAATTGACAGATTATGCTTAATCACCTTGAGTGTTTAGTAGATGGTTTCTCATAAATGGTCAAAGTACAGCCTTTCACTTCACTGACAGTGTTGTTGCTCATGTTAAATTCAAGCTTTCAAGCAAAAATCAACTGCAAAACTTCTTCTACTTACCACTCTTAGCTTCGCAATACTTAAAGACTTTGCTTATGAGATCAGTGGTGATAGTAAATATAATTTTTTCATATTGTATGATGAAATAACTAATACATGATGCTAAAAACTCAGGAATGTATAAAAGATTCATTCAAAGTGTAACCTAGACCAATAGATTTAAATGTAATAGAGTAAAAAAAAATGTGATATGGTTGTAGATTTCTCAGCAATACTGACTTTTAAGAAAAACTATCCCTTGACTTTGTTCTGTTATCTATCACAAGAAGAGCACCCACGATTACATGGAAAGTTATTAAAGTATCCTGCCTTTCCAGTTCTGCTTCTGTCAGAGGTTGGGTTTTCTTCTTCCACTTTAAGACAACATATTGTAACACATTCATACAAACACAGACAAGAGTCCAGTTGTCTTAATAAAGTCGGACAGGAAAATATTTACAATCATGTAAAACAGTGCCCCTTCTCTGTGAATTTTAATTCTTTGGGAAAATTTATCAATTTTTGTTGAAAAGTGGTTTATGTTAACGTGTAATGAGTACATTGTCATTTTAAATGAAATAATATTTTTTAATCTCAGTTTTAATTTCCAATAGGAATTGAATGCAATAAGGCTTAAAAAAAAAGCTTTCAGATCTCCCAGAGCAACTGACTTTTAAGAAATGATTTCTGTATAGCCTACATAGACAGAGCTTTTTGTAATCTTCAGTAATTTTTAAGATTACAAAGAGGTCCCGAGACCCGAAAGTTTGGGATCCACTGACTTCAGCACTAGCACGACCACCAGGGCAGCTGTTAGAGGAGAAAGTGTGTGTTTCTGCGTTAGCAGCTGGCTTTAAGGTCTGGATCTGCTGTTTTTCCTAGAGGCAAGTTATCTAACCTATTGGGGCAAATTTTATCTCTCTGAGACCTAGTTTCCTTACTTGTAAAATTGACAGTAATAAAGCTGTTTTGTTCGTTGAAGGTTAAGTAGTTGTTTTGATGTTGTCTTTTAAAGTTTTTTCATTAGGTGTTACAGTGCCAAGCATGGCTACCACCAGTCATTTCTCAAAAAACAGACTGTGAAATTATTTGAAGATGTTATCTTCTGCCTGGGTGGCGTATCCATGTCGAAAACTTCCCCTTGAGCCTTTGTGCACATTGTCAAGTATTGGGTTGGCCAAAAAGTTTGTTCGGGTTTTCTTGCGAACGCTTATGGAAAAACCCAAGTGAACTTTTTGGCCAAGCCAATACATGTGTAAACTTTAAATTTTACAATTAGAAAAGCAGTGAAACTAATTCAGAACATTTACTTAGGCATGATGAAACAGATGGTAGTCCTATAAAAAGATGGCATATATTTTTGGAAGTGCAAACAGAAAAACAGATACTCTTAAAAATTCCAGAGTAATCTTTGCCTAGAAAATGAAAAGAAGAGATAAAAGACCATATGGCCTGATAGAACTTTGTGTGGTTTCTCATGTTTGGGATTGAATTTTGTTTATTGAATGTTATTAAGTTGCATATGGATTTATAGTTGAAAAAAGGAATTATCATCAAGTGGATAATTACTACGTACTTTTCCTGTAGCTGTCAGTCTTGTTTTCTGTGAAATGGATGCGACAGTGGAAAGCAGAGACATTGGAACCGCAGACCTAGTAGTTAGTATTAGTCGCTCAGTTGTACCCGACTCTTTGCGATCCCGTGGACCGCGGCCCACCAGGCTCTTCTGTCCATGGGATTCTCCAGGCAAGGATACTGGAAGTGGGTTGCCATTTCCTTCTCCAGGGGAACTTCCCGACCCAGGGATCAAACCTCGGTCTCCTGCACTGCAGGCAGATTCTTTACCATCTGAGCTACAAGGGAAGCCAGACCTAGTAAGGGTGAGTGAAAATGATACTTGCACATCCAAGTCAGTTACTGATTCTGCTGTTGAGGCAACTGCACACATCAGCATCAAGTCGTCTGTCACTGTGGACTTTTCCTTTGAGTGTTCTCACTCATTTTACTTTGTTGTTTATTCAATAGATATCTATGGTGTGCCTTCTTTGGGCCAGGTCCATGATGGGTGCTGGGATAACACGCTGAGAAAAAAATGGACACTAGTCTTGCTTTTGTGTCAGTTATAATCTTCTGTGGTCATAGGTATTTATCAAGTAATTATACACATAGATGTAAGCATACATCCCAGATGGAAATTCAAAGCTGGAGAGGTGTGCAGTGTCCTCAGATCCCCTAATTGGAGGATTTCACCTAATCAGGAAGAGTAGCTTATGTTCCCTGAGGAATTGACAGATGAGCTGAGGTTCAAAGGAATTAGTCAAAGAGGAGAAGGAAACCAGAAACAGTTCAGGTCCAAGGAGCAGTTTGTTAAAAAGTTCTGTGTTGAGTGAGAATATGGTGAATATGAATGGAGCAGAAATCACCCAGAACAGCCAGACCGTGTAGAACTTTATTGACCGTGTTAAGGAGCTGTGTAACCTTTTCCTATGATGATGAATTACTCTTGAGGTGAGGCGTTAGGGAAGTGGAGGTGGGCGGGGTGTCTGATCACCACACCGCCTGGGCCACTGCCACAGTCCTGGGTACCTGGGACACGTCAGTGAGTGGAAGAGGAGGGGAGTGACAGAGAGCCTGTTAAAGCAAGATGCTTCGGTTGTCCTGGTTAAGAGGGTTTGTGGTGTAGCCTGAACGGCGTGATCAGGGCAGGTCTCATCGAGACAGTGACCGAAGCTGGGGGCGGGGGCTGGTTGTATGAGGTTTGCAGCCAGCTCCCAGGCCTGCAATGGCCACATGTTTATCGTGTTCTCAGAGCACCGGGAGGAGAGTAAAGGGAGCCCAGGAGGAATGGGGTGAGGACGGGAGCCTCAGGCCCCTGCGTCCTTCACTGAGGGAGCCGAGAGGCTGTTTCAGGTTGTCCTCGTCCTGCAGCGGGGCAGGCAGGATTTGAGCGAGACCTGAGTGCCTGTGGGCAGGATCAGGCGGTCCAGATCCTGCTGCAGATTCTCTTCTGCTCAGGCCTCCTTTCTGCATCGTGTTCTGGATCTTTCTTCATCTTCTGGACTCGCTTTTCAGGACTTAACCTCCTTACTCATCTCTGAAGCTTGGACTTACAGCATGTGGCATGTGCCGCAGATGTTTTCCCTCCAGCCCTGGGACGAGTCTGTGTGTTCCTCACTGCATTAACTGTGTCTGCACACACACACACGTTTCTAGTGATTAGTGGATCCCTAACTGGTGGACCTAGAAGGCTCACAGCTGTTTCCTGCCAGAACTGAGGCTGAATGTTACTTAATGTCACTAAAATTATGTCACAAAATTGGGACCTTATGAAGAAATTACTTGCATGGAAGTTAGCTGTGAATAAAACCTCTACATGCAGTTGACTCACATTTGAGTCTCTCCAGTGCTTATATGTTGAACTTGAGCTCTCCCCGCCCATCCATTGTTAGAAAATTTTAGAGGCAACATGGCCTGCTGGGGAAGCTTGGATAGCCTTCCCTGAATGCTCCAAATGACTCCAGGCGATTGTTTTTAACATTTTAACATCTTACATTTTATTCCCAAACGGTTCATCTGTTTTTCAGATGAGGCAGTTTTCCATTCTGGTTTGGCAGAGGATATTGACTGGTTCCCTGTGCTCTGTGCTACACAGTAGGGCCTTGTTTATCCGTTGTGTATGTAATGGTTTACATCTGCCAGCTCCAGCCTCCCGGCCCGGCCATCCCCACTGTCCATCCCCCTTGGCAACCACAGGTCTCTTCTCTGTGTCTGTGAGTCTTTCTCTTCCACAGATAGGTTCATTTCTGTCATACTTTGGAGTCCACATAAGCGTGACATCATATGGTATTTGTCTATTTCTGATTTACTTCACTTAGTATGATAATCTCCAGTTGCATCCGTGTTGCCACAAATGGTATTATTTTCTTCTTTTCTAATGGCTGAGTAGTATTCCATTGTGTTTATAAACCACACCTTCTTCATCATTCATCTACTGACGACCCTTTAGGTTGTTCCTATGTCTTGGCTGTTGTGAATAGTGCTGCTATAAACACAGGGGTGCACGTATCTTTTTGAATTAGAGTTTTCTCTGGGTATGTGCCCAGGAGTGGGATTGCTGGATCATATGGTAATTCTGTTTTTAGTTTTCTAAGGAACCTCTATTCTGTTTTCCATAGTGGCTGTACCAACTTGCATTCCCACCAACGGTGCAGGAGAGAGCTCCCTTTTCTTCATATCCTCTCTAGTACCTGTTATTTGTAGAGGTTTTAATGATGGCTAGCCTGAGGAGTGACTTTCCCCAGATAACTTGTTACAGATTGTGGACTTCCTTTAATTCATTTTTACAGCTGTTTAAAGATTTAAAAATACACGTAGGTTGTTGAAGAATCGGTTGGACTTGTTATGGACGTGGTGCCTTCTTTGCTGAGTGTTGGCTGTCTGCAGGACACAGGCTGGTGTTTGGGACGGTGTGGGTCAGTGTGAAAAGGGCGACTGACTCAGTGTTAGGAACGACAGGCATGTGGACCATAATTAGGGTTAAATCAAAGCAAGGTGCAGGGAGAAAAGGTAGATTAGGGTTTGTTCCTGAAGCATTATCAAATGTTGGTCAAATAGGCAGTGATCTACTGTGCTGCGTGAAATGGGGAAAAAAAATCTGTCCAAATGGAGCTTACCTTCTGATACTCAGGCATCCTTGTTCAGAAGCTGAAGAATTAAAACTAAGACTTCTTGTGGAGACTTTATTTAGTGTGACATTAAAAGTTTTTTTTTTTTTTTAGACAGTTGACTCCAAGAGGGGAAATGAAGCTGGAAAAACGCATGGATGCAGCCTTGCCTGCAGCCTGCCCAGATGTTCGCGGATAATCTCCCTGAGAGAAGTTGAGCCCCTCGGATCAGGTAGCTCGTCAGAATGAAGAAGATCAGCCTGAAGACCTTCCGGAAATCTTTCAACTTGAGTAAGAGCAAAGAAGACGCAGAATTCATGGTTGTACAACAGCCAGCACTAGCCGGCGACTTCGGCAAAGAGGAATCCTTGTTCGGGAGCTGCTACGGGAAGGAGATGGCCGGCTGCGAGCTGCACGGCGAGGACGAAAAGGGCGGCGGCAAGAACCGGGCCAAGAGCGAGAGCCTCATGGGCACGCTCAAGAGGCGGCTGAGCGCCAAGCAGAAGGCCAAGGGCAAGGGCGGTGCGGCGGCGGGGGGCGCGGCGGACGAGGACACCTTCTCGTCGTCGTCGGCGCCGCTGGTGTTCAAGGACGCGCGGGCGCCGCGGCCCATGCGCTCCACGTCGCTGCGCAGCCACCACTACAGCCCCACGCCCTGGCCGTTGCGGCCCACCGCCTCGGAGGAGACGTGCATCCGGATGGAGGTGCGGGTCAAGGCGCTGGTGCACTCGCCCGGCGCGGGTCCGGCCCTCAACGGCGTGCGCAAGGACTTTGGCGAGCTCTGCCCGGCGGCGGAGCCCGCCTGCCCGTGCCCGGAGCCGCCCGCCGCGCCCGGGAGCCCGGCGCCCGGGGCCGGGGACCTGCGCCTGCGCTTGGGCGAGCACGTGCCTGTGGCCCTGGGCCTGCTGCCTCAGGACTACCTCCCGTACACCGTGCCTTTGGACGGCTCCTCCCCGATGGAGGTCTCGGCCGTCCCGCCGCCCCCGGCCGTCGGGGGCCCCTGCCCCGCCCGCCGCGACGAGGACCCTGGGCGCCCGGCACCCGAGCTCTTCGGCGACCCGCCGGCGGGTGGCCTGCTGGCGGGCCCCGCGGCGGGGGTGCTGCCGAGCCCGCGGGCGGGCCCCGACGACGGGCCCCCCCTCTCCCCGCTGCTACCTCCGCTGCAGACCGACCCGAGCCAAAGGACCTTCGGCGGGCTGGCCGGCCCGGACGCCCACGCGGCCGACAGCGTGCGCTGCCACTTGAATTTCGACCCCACCTCGGCGCCCGGGGTGGCCAGGGTGTACGACTCGGTGCAGAGCAGCGGCCCCCTGGCGGTGACCAGCCTGACGGAGGAGCTCAAGAAGCTGGCCAAGCAGGGCTGGTACTGGGGGCCCATCACGCGCTGGGAGGCGGAGGGCAAGCTGGCCAACGTGCCCGACGGCTCCTTCCTGGTGCGGGACAGCTCGGACGACCGCTACCTGCTCAGCCTGAGCTTCCGCTCTCACGGCAAGACCCTGCACACCCGGATCGAGCACTCGAACGGCCGGTTCAGCTTCTACGAGCAGCCGGACGTGGAGGGACACACGTCCATCGTGGACCTCATCGAGCACTCCATCAGGGACTCGGAGAACGGCGCCTTCTGCTACTCGCGCTCGCGCCTGCCGGGCTCTGCCACCTACCCGGTGCGGCTCACCAACCCGGTGTCGCGCTTCATGCAGGTGCGCTCGCTGCAGTACCTGTGCCGCTTCGTCATCCGCCAGTACACCCGGATAGACCTGATCCAGAAGCTGCCCCTGCCNTTTTTTTTTTTTTTTAGACAGTTGACTCCAAGAGGGGAAATGAAGCTGGAAAAACGCATGGATGCAGCCTTGCCTGCAGCCTGCCCAGATGTTCGCGGATAATCTCCCTGAGAGAAGTTGAGCCCCTCGGATCAGGTAGCTCGTCAGAATGAAGAAGATCAGCCTGAAGACCTTCCGGAAATCTTTCAACTTGAGTAAGAGCAAAGAAGACGCAGAATTCATGGTTGTACAACAGCCAGCACTAGCCGGCGACTTCGGCAAAGAGGAATCCTTGTTCGGGAGCTGCTACGGGAAGGAGATGGCCGGCTGCGAGCTGCACGGCGAGGACGAAAAGGGCGGCGGCAAGAACCGGGCCAAGAGCGAGAGCCTCATGGGCACGCTCAAGAGGCGGCTGAGCGCCAAGCAGAAGGCCAAGGGCAAGGGCGGTGCGGCGGCGGGGGGCGCGGCGGACGAGGACACCTTCTCGTCGTCGTCGGCGCCGCTGGTGTTCAAGGACGCGCGGGCGCCGCGGCCCATGCGCTCCACGTCGCTGCGCAGCCACCACTACAGCCCCACGCCCTGGCCGTTGCGGCCCACCGCCTCGGAGGAGACGTGCATCCGGATGGAGGTGCGGGTCAAGGCGCTGGTGCACTCGCCCGGCGCGGGTCCGGCCCTCAACGGCGTGCGCAAGGACTTTGGCGAGCTCTGCCCGGCGGCGGAGCCCGCCTGCCCGTGCCCGGAGCCGCCCGCCGCGCCCGGGAGCCCGGCGCCCGGGGCCGGGGACCTGCGCCTGCGCTTGGGCGAGCACGTGCCTGTGGCCCTGGGCCTGCTGCCTCAGGACTACCTCCCGTACACCGTGCCTTTGGACGGCTCCTCCCCGATGGAGGTCTCGGCCGTCCCGCCGCCCCCGGCCGTCGGGGGCCCCTGCCCCGCCCGCCGCGACGAGGACCCTGGGCGCCCGGCACCCGAGCTCTTCGGCGACCCGCCGGCGGGTGGCCTGCTGGCGGGCCCCGCGGCGGGGGTGCTGCCGAGCCCGCGGGCGGGCCCCGACGACGGGCCCCCCCTCTCCCCGCTGCTACCTCCGCTGCAGACCGACCCGAGCCAAAGGACCTTCGGCGGGCTGGCCGGCCCGGACGCCCACGCGGCCGACAGCGTGCGCTGCCACTTGAATTTCGACCCCACCTCGGCGCCCGGGGTGGCCAGGGTGTACGACTCGGTGCAGAGCAGCGGCCCCCTGGCGGTGACCAGCCTGACGGAGGAGCTCAAGAAGCTGGCCAAGCAGGGCTGGTACTGGGGGCCCATCACGCGCTGGGAGGCGGAGGGCAAGCTGGCCAACGTGCCCGACGGCTCCTTCCTGGTGCGGGACAGCTCGGACGACCGCTACCTGCTCAGCCTGAGCTTCCGCTCTCACGGCAAGACCCTGCACACCCGGATCGAGCACTCGAACGGCCGGTTCAGCTTCTACGAGCAGCCGGACGTGGAGGGACACACGTCCATCGTGGACCTCATCGAGCACTCCATCAGGGACTCGGAGAACGGCGCCTTCTGCTACTCGCGCTCGCGCCTGCCGGGCTCTGCCACCTACCCGGTGCGGCTCACCAACCCGGTGTCGCGCTTCATGCAGGTGCGCTCGCTGCAGTACCTGTGCCGCTTCGTCATCCGCCAGTACACCCGGATAGACCTGATCCAGAAGCTGCCCCTGCCCAACAAAATGAAGGATTACCTACAGGAGAAGCACTACTGACAGAGGACCGCAGCCCGGCATCGTGCACTTTGGGAGTGAGAGAGAGAGACAGATACAGTTTACAGACTCTTCATCGCCATCGAATCTTTTGCTGCCATACTCTTTATTTCAGTTTTATGTGTAAAAGAGTGTCCAGTCCGTCTAGGGGTGGGGAACCGTCCGTGAGGTGTCTTGGGTTCATTTTCGTTCTCTACAAAAGGGAAGTCTGAAGGTTGAGGAGGTGTGAAGTCTCTTTCACCAGTGTGCAGAATAATCACAATGTGAATGATCAGATTCTCCTTACCCACCCACCCCCAGTCCTTTGCTGCTATCCACTGTGATTTTATGCATTAAAAGCACATTTCATGTGTATCCAATCCTGAGTAAAGTTGAATGAAACTTGCAGAATGAACCTGTTATGTCTCTCTTTCAATGGCCCATCTTCAAAGATAGTGTTGAGTCAGTGTAGCCGTGTGATTAATCACAAGAGTTTACACCTACACCGAAAATGATTTTTAATTTCATGCTCTACAAAGATTTAGACTTGTGAGCTGACATAACCTTGGGTAATGGAACGCAGGTCTGCAACATATCTTTCTGCCACATTCGTTTCTAAATTATGTTTGAGGTTGTGCTGTCTTTTGGTTCTGAGAAGCTGGATTTTTCTGTTGCCTTCATTTTCATCTTGTGGTTTGTCTGTTTTTAATAAATGGCCTTACATTAAAAAGTTGTAAAGAAATGTATACCACCAATTTAAAAATCGTTGCCTTTTCTGTCATTAAACTCTGGTACAAATTGGCATAGCGTATAAAGACCTATGGAACTAGAACTATTAAAGAAATTATTAGATGATCTTAGTTTCCTGTGATAAGCAATTTTTTGTTATCTATACTTTCCTCTGGTAAAATGTTTTATCTGTGATTTCTTTACCTTAGACAACATTTTCTTGGGTGAACTTGATGTAGAAATACTTTTCATAAATGGACTAGATCCTCTTGCAACATTAAAGTCTATATAAAGTTT
This sequence comes from Moschus chrysogaster, assembly GCA_006461725.1. Taxonomy (NCBI): domain Eukaryota; kingdom Metazoa; phylum Chordata; class Mammalia; order Artiodactyla; family Moschidae; genus Moschus; species Moschus chrysogaster. The sequence goes on along the minus strand of SPDY01014929.1, from coordinate 37,373 downwards.
TAACTTGATCTGAATAGAAAGAAAATGTTTTTAAGTTGGGTTTATATTTTTCTTTTATGTAGTCACCATTAAAATGTGCTAGATTTAACACTTCCTTCCCCCACCAAAAAAACAAAAGCAACAAAACCAAAAAATCCCAGTGACTTTAGCTGAAAAATTGTGGAAATTGTGGTGCACCGTGTAACAAAAATGTTAACACCGAATCAGGTGTGTACATTTACCTACCATATACACTGCCATTTATCCATAGGGTTTCTATTTTTAATTTAGCTAAGTCTGAAGTGTAAATTATTAGTTTTTTCATCTCTTTTGATTCATTCCTTTGTGGGGTGGGGGTAGTATGTTATATCCAATACTTTTTAGTTATTTTGAAATGCAGTGCTTATTCACTGCAGATTTTTTAGTATTTTGCAATTGTTCCATCCAGAAGATGTTTCTAGCTACATAACTTTAAAGGAAATGTTTCCCCTTCCAATGAAACATGTAATTTAAAACATTTCTTCCTTTTCCTATCTCTTATCCCCATTAAAAAGAAAAAAAGAGTAAAGGTCTTAGGTCAAATTTAATAGCTTTGTCATTCAGACATATCAGTATCCCCGTTTTTTTTTTTTTTCCTGTTTTTGTTTTTTTTTA
>SPDY01014924.1:119952-130514 GCA_006461725.1 Moschus chrysogaster | reverse complement strand
CTGAGACAAGAGAAGAATAATTTAACAAGCATTTATTGAGAACCTTTTGTGAATGTCACGTGGGGATCCTGGGGAGCACTGAAAGGTTTGAAACCCCAGTTTCTGATTTCATGGGCTTTCATGAAGTGATTGAAACAACACACATGTAAACAGAAAAGCCTGTGACCCTCTGTGAACCTTACATAAACAAAGAGTGTTAAAGAGACTCGACATTAGTGTGAAAAATTTCCTTTCAATTCTGGGGTTCACTAGAGCAGTGGTACCCCACCTTTTTGGCACCAGGGGCCAGTATCGTAGAAGATCATTTCTCCGTGGACGGGGCTGGGGGATGCTTTGGGGATGATTCAAGCGCCTTACATTTATTATGCACCTTATTTCTATTATTATTACATCACCTCCATCTCAGATCATCAGGCATTAGATCTCGGAAACTGGGGTCCTCTGCATTAGAGGGAAGTGAAGTGGCAAGTAAAGTTGTCCAGTGCTGGGGGTATCCAGCCATCTAAACCTTCCCTTGACAAAATGGGTATCTCAGCAGGTGAGTGATGGTTGGACACCTGCGGAGACTCACCGTATGCCCTGTGTATGGGACTCACTGTGATTTGTATGACTTGAAATTTCCATGCTTTTCTAACAGGATCATGAGACTCAGCAAATCAAAAGATAGGAAATCTGTTAAAGCTGAATTTCAGCTCAACAATGAATACTTTTCCCCCGACTTGTAGTGAACTTCAGGGGCAGTTTTGGGTTCATGGCACAGTGGAGCAGAAAGCACAGAGGTCTCCCCTGTGCCCCCACCCAGCCTCCCGGACCATCAGCGTCCTTCACAGAGGAGGGCACTGGTTACCATGGAGGAACCTCCGTGGACACAGCATCACCACCATTCTTTTCTGAAAATTTTTATTTTATTTTTTAAATCATGGTATAGTTGATTTACAGTGTTGGCCAATCTGCTGTACAGCTAAATGTCTCAGTTATATATGTATAGACATTCTTTTTGATATTGTTTTCCATTATGGTTTATCACAGGATATTGAATATAGTTCCTGTGTGATACAGGAGGACCTTGTTTGTCTGTTCTGTATGCTATTCTATGTAAAGTAGCTTGCGTCTGCTCACCCCAGCCTCCCAGTCCTTTCCTTCCTCACCTCTCTTCCACTTGAGCACAAGTCTGTTCTCTCTGTCTGTGAGACGGTTTCTGTTTCATAGGTTCACTTGTGCCATAGTTTATATTCCACGTATAAGTGATATCTTATGGTGTTTGTCTTTCTTTTTCTCCCTGACTTCACTTAGTATGAGAATCTTTGGTTGAACCTCTGTTGTTGCAAATGGCATGATTTCATTCTTTTTCACGGCTGAGTAATATTCCATGGTGTATATGTGCCTCATCTCCTCTACCCACTCATGTCAATGGACATTTCCATTGTTTCCATGTCTTGGCTGTTGTGAACAGTGCTGCTGAGAACGTAGGGGTGCATGTATGGTTTTGAGTTAGAGTTTTGTTCAGATCTGTGCCCAGGAGTGGGGTTTCTGGATCATATGGTAGCTCTGGTTTTAGTTTTCTAAGGAGCCTCCACTCTATTTTCCATAGTGGCTGCACCAGTTTACATTCCAAGCCGCAGTGTAGGAGGGTTCCTCCAGGGGTCATTCTTGGTGTTTCACCTTCTGTGGGGTTTGACAAATGTAGGGTGGCATGCCTCCACAATCATAGTATCATTCAGAGTATTCTCATTGCCTTAAGCCTCCTCTGTGCTCCATCTATCCATCCCTCTTCCCCGCAGACTCCTGGCAACCAGTGATCTTTTTATTTTCCACAGTTTTGCCTTTTCTGGATTGTCATACAGGTGGAATCATATGCTATTTAANAAAAAAAAAAAAAAACTGGAAGTAACAGAAATGTCCATGGAGGAGGTTGACTGAAGAAATCTTGGTACCTTCATATAATGGAATTCTATACAGACATTTGGAACCAAAGGAGAAACAGATATATCAATATGGAAACATTTCTGAGACATTGTTCACTGGAGAAAAATGTGCAAAATAAAGAATATCATACACTCCCATTTGGGGTTTAAAAACAGATGTACATGCTTTTTCATCCACAGCATTGCTCTGGAAGAGTATGGGATGACCGCTGGGCGGTAAGGCTGGGGAGGAAGGAGCTGAGGGAGGGGAGGACTCAGTCTCCGCTGTAGAGTGTGTACTCTGGTATTGCTTCACTATTTTTAACTACATTCTTACATTACTGTTTCAAAAAATAAATTTTAAAAACTATTTTAAAAAGTGGGCAAAGAACTTACTCCAGAAATTCTGTCTACAGTGTAGATTGTGTTAAGTCCAGGAACAATGAAGCCATTGTGTCACAGCTTCTAGTTTGTCAAACACAGCACACAGGGCAAAAGGCTGGCAAGACAGAGAGGACCTGGCGGCTCTGGAGCCCCAGAGATGTGCAGGAACAAGCTAGCGGGGCAGGGACCTAGGCAGTCGCTCCACCCCCACGGCACCACCGCCCAGGGGAGAGGCATTCCCAGTAGAAGAGCTGGCCGAGGACTCAGGGGATCCAGGGGCCTTGAGGGGTCTTTGCATGCAATACAGAAACCTGCTCCAGGGCTGCACCTCCTTGCTCAGCAAACCCAGCTTCTACCCCAGAAACATGCAGAAGGAAATGGCAATCCACTCCAATATTCTTGCCTGGAGAATCCCATAGACAGAGGAACCTGGCGGGCTACAGTCTAACACACACACACATGCTGAAGAAATAAAGACCGTGTAATTCCTGTAGAGCTCGTACTTGCAGACCAAACAAAAACTCTGGTATTACGTGGTCTCAGGAAAAAACAAAATAGAAGAACAAGAATTATCTGGCCCCAGACCTTCACCACCACGTCAATGACACACACATGCCAAGAGCTCTCAGCGTCAAAGGTCTCACTTAGACCGTCACACGGTATCCACAAGCCCATACTGTACGGGCTTCAGTTTTCCACGGCGTTGACCCCTGGTATTCAGCAACTGCCAACACTCATTTGAACGTTCAGTGCTGGAATCCTGTTGATGGTTTTGAGTGTCTGGTTCCCTGTACAAAATGCGTCAACTTTTATAGCTGGTTACAAGCATCTTGGCAATCCAATGTATAAATTATATCTTTTTTTCCTTAAGGAATTCACCTTTCCATGATCCCTTTGTAGCTTTGGTCATTTCTCCACCGTTAGGAAAGGAAGAAAGAGAGAAAGAAAAGGAAAATCAGTTTTCAAAAGAGAAAATTTAACTGGTAGGTTTCTGAGGATCTTTAATTGGTTTATATTTACAAGGTGATTATGCCTTGTTTTAAAATGACTCAAAGCTCTGTGTGGTGGATGCCAGCAATGTTATTCATGCATGTGTCTTCTCTTATTTATTAAATGACGTTATCTAACATTGTCTAACACAATGAACCTAGCAAGATCTCTATAAATATTAACCGAATCAATGAAATGATTGATGAGTGATGACTGCAGATTAATTAGGCATTGCACAGTCATTCTCGACACTGAGATGTTATGAGATATTGTGGAGTGAAAGAAGGCCTTGTGCACAGAGTTACGATTAGTCTGTTCTTTTTTATTATTTTTCAGTTGGAGGAAAATCGCCCTCCTCTCGAGCCTCCCTCCCTTCCCTGCATCCCAGCCTCTAGGTCATCAAAAGAGCCTGTCGTCATGCTGCGACTTCCCACTGCTGTCTATTTTACACATGATGGTGTATGTATGTCGATGCTGTTTCCTGCATTCGTCCCAGTCTCTCCCTCCCCCACTGTGTCCACAAGTCTTTCCTTTCCACCTGTGTCTCCAGGCCTCCCCTGCAAACAGGTTCATCAGGGCCATTTTCCTAGGTTCCATATAAAGGCGTTAATGTACGATATTTGGTTTTCTCTTTCTGACTTACTGCACGCCGTGCAACCATCATCTGCTCACTCACCCATCTTCCATGCTCGTCCGCCACTTACAGGTTGCGACCTTCAGGAGGTCTTCTCTGCATTTCAGCGCACACTGTTCTCTCAGCCAGGCATGCTCACTGACCCGCACCACCAANACTCATGGGGTGTGTGTGTGTGTGTGTGTGTGTGTGTGACAGGAGTATATTTAGTTTTGTAAGGACACTTTTTTTTAGTATAAATATGTCCCCAATATGGCAGAGCCACTCTACCTGCCAAAGAAGGGGGGATTTGTGCAGGATGACGGACATGGAGTTCACGTTTTTTTAAATTAGGGCTTTGAAACACAGGGCCAACTCTACATATCCATCTGTCCCTCCAACTGATGTGACTTAGCCCAAGCCCCTCTCTGGTTTCCATGGCAGCCAGTGATGCTGGAAGGAGCCAGCGACCCTAGACTATGGAGGGCTGGACCGTGTCTCAGGCACTGTTTTGAATATGAGGCCATGCCTGACACCCGCAGAGCCTCTCGCTGGACTTGGACTCGGTTCTCTGGGCTGAAGATTCCCCGTGTGCCAGAACTGCCTTTCCAGCTCCCCCATGGAATGCCTGCTGTTCTCTGATGCCTCCAACCGTTCAGCTTTCTCGGGGTCAAGGCCTGTTCCTGACTCCGCTAACTCATCTCGCTGTGCCCTTCTCCCCAGAGATTTCTCAGGGTGGGTGGTGGGCTTTCAGAGTTGAGACCGGGGACCCGAAGGCCTCACCCATTTCTGCAGAGCTGTTTTAGGTCCGAAAGGTAATGCCGCTGTCCAAGGTGAAGGCGAGGCTTGGACAGCCTTCGGTGTCGCGAGGATCCGGCAAACTTCACTCCCTAAGAAAACACGGTGGTCCTGCCTGCCGCAGCTCCCGGCTCCGCCACATAGCTCAGTTACCTGGGGGGCTCTTAGTCCCATGGCCAGGCCACCTCCCAGGCCTGCGGGGTCAGGGTGGGGAGGTGGGCATGCTGAAGCGTTGCATGCAGCCGCTCCCAGCCGGAGAGGGGCTCCTGGGAGTGGGTGGGTAGGGTCTGTAAGGGGGACCTGCCAGGGCCCACGAGGTGCCAAAGTCAGCAGAGGGCACAGGTCTGCAGCGGGGAGGCAGCGAGAGGGCCCAGAACACACCCTTCTGGAGGGCAGCTTTCCTGTAGCACCCCCACCCTCGCAGCTGTCCACCTCCCTTTCCAAAGTGTCCGAGATACCACCTTGACACTCAGGTTTGTAGGATGTGCTCCAGGAGCATGCCTGGCCTCCAGGGGACCCTGGCACTGAACAGGGAGCAGTCCCGGGGGATGATGGGCCCGGCCCTGGTTAATCCAGCTCGTGGGGCAGCGGAGTGGACATCGCTGGAACGATTGCCAAGTGGCCTGGGGAATGCACCAATTATCCCTCAGTGACTTACCCCCTGTGGTATATCCAAGCTTCCTAAAATTCTAAGGGTCAATTGGTAAAACAGGACATAAAATAGGTATTTTTATTTCCATGGGACGTCATTAGGTTGGATGAGCTGGCGCTTCAAAGAACAGGCACCAGAGGGTGCCACCAGGGGACCGTCCGCTGAGCCCTTAAGTGCCTGATTGGCCGGGACTCGTTGCAAAACAAAGGCTGAGCCTGAGATCTCCCCTCGTGTTGGCATCCGGAGACCAGAGCTGACACTCGGTCAAGTTCATGAGCCGGGTTTATAAAGCCCGATTTCTATGGAATTAGGCTGTCAGTTGACTAACAGTGGAAACATAAAAACATAATCAAAAGGTTTATAAGCAAGTGCGGATTTGGAGCAAAGGGACTTAGATGCTTTACATGTTTGTCACCCGCATTTCCACCAAAGGGGTTGCTTTGCTGGGGTCACCAGAGCGCTCGTTGTCTGCCGGCATGGAGTTTTCTCTGGGGCTGGGCTGGGAAGAGCACCGTCCATGAAAGCCCGTTTCTGCAGGATGCTTTTCTGTGCTTCCAGTGCAGACCATCCACTGCATAATGGATTCACTGCACTTTTCCAATTTTAGGATTGAAAAAGCTAACTATATAATTAGGGTAATGTCTGCTCTTGCAATTGGTGAATGTTCTTTTTCAGCTTGCATATGTGCGCTCTGATCGACCATCATGTTTACACTTCAGTTTCAGAAGCTTTTCTCCTACTCACTTCAAAATATTTTGGCCTCCGTGTCCTAGGTATTGTAAATAGTGCTGCAATGAACTCTGGGGTACGTGTGTCTTTTTATGGCAGAAGTCAAACCAATATTGTAAAGATATTATCCTTCAATTAACAATAAATTTTAAAAAAAGAAAAAATAGTTTGGCCTCATCTCAACTAAAATACAAGGATTTTAAAAAACAAAAAAATCTGTAAGTGATAATAAATGCTGATGATTAAACACCTGAGGACCACAAAAGATCAGGTGGACTTGATTCATTGTCCGCTGCTATAACAAGAATAACCACAGACTGGTGGCTTTAACAGCAGACATTTATTTCTCAAAATTCTGTAGGCTGGACGTCCAAGATCAAGGCTTCTGAAAATTCAGCGACTGGTTAGATCTCTCTTCTTGGTTCTTGGTAGATGTAGTCTTCTCTCTGTGTCCTTACAAGACAGAAGAGCAAGAGAGAGTGCTCTTGGTGTCCCCTTTATAAAGACAGTAATCCCGTTCACAAGGGCTGCACCCTCATGACTAAATCATGACTAAACCATTACCTAAAGTCCCCGTCTCCTTATACCATCACACTGGGGACTAGATTTTAATATTTGAGTTAAAGTTTTTTTTGAGACTCACTTTGGTATCTTTGTATTACCACCATGGTTTCAGTATTTATCGATTTGGCTTTGTCAGGTCTTCCTTGCAGAGCATGAACTCTGATTGTGGCGTGTGGGCTCAGTAGCTGCAGTGTACGGGCTTAGTTGCTCTGTGGCACGTGGGATCTTACTTCCCTGACTAGGGATTGAACCTGCGTCCCCTGCATTGCAAAGCAGTTTTTCAACCACAGGAAAGTCCCAGTATATGAATTTTGGGAGGACATAAACATTCATTCCATAGCAACGCATGAATAGATAAAATATAGAAAGCTAAGAAAGCAGTGTTCATAGATCTGGGTTCAAATCGGTACAACAGCCACTTGTTGAAGCCCTACTGTGTGTCAGGTCCAGGAATTTGTTCTTGGATCAGCTTGAGTAAATGACATGTTCTTGTCTATAAGGTGGTTAGAGGGGAAGTGGACGAATTACAATTTTGATTAAGTGATTGAAGGCAATTTGAATTTTGTTATGTTTTCCTGTATTTTGGTTATAAAATGTTTGCTTATATTTCAAGGCTTTGACATGGTAATAGATAGATGCTGACTTGACATTTCAATACTGGCAACAATCACAAAAGTCGTTACATTAAAGCCAGGAAAGAGATGGCCACACCAGGAAGAAGGCTCTGATGCATCCCTGTATATAAGTTAGAATAGTATGTGTATCCTCAGTCACGTTTGACTCTTTGCGGCCCTATGTACTGTAGCCCGCCAGGCTCCTCTGTCCCTGGATTCTCCAGGCAAGGGTCCTGGAGTGGGTGGCCATTTCCTCCTCCAGGGGATCTTCCCGACCCAGGAACTGAACCCTCGTCTCTTGCCTCTCCTGCATTGGCAGATATTCTTTACCGCCAGAGCCCCCGGGAAGTCCAGACTAGAACAGACTGCTTGTTAATGTTCTGTGATTCTATTTCATTAGTAAAATTGAAAGTACATTGTACAACGACCAGGACTTCTTCTATGAAAACACACATATTTTAATTATTATATTACATTCTTTCAAAGCCAGAAAAGTCAGTAATCTTAAAAAAAGATATGTCTGTCTCTTATACACATCTCCAATTGACNCCTGTACTGTTCTTATCTGCTGTTAACAGTCAGCCAAATGAACAATGAGTTTGCCAAAATACTGTATTGATATATTGGTAGGTCCCCCACATGCTTTTTCCAGTTCCTGCTTTGGCCATCCACGTTTAGGAGAAGGAGGAAAGGTAGTCCTTAGAGGGTACTGCCTTCAGGAGTACCCATGGCCCCCAAAGAGCCCATGTCCTGATCCTAGTACCCATGAATATATTACCTACAATGGCAAAGGAACTTCAAAGACGTGATTATGGATCAGGTGCAGCTAGTAGCAAAGAATTTGCCTGCCAAGGCTGGAGATGCTAGAGACCCGGGTTCAATCCCTGGATCGGGAAGATCCCCTGGAGAAGGAAACGGCAACCCACTCTAGTATTCTTGCCTGGACAATCGCATGGACAGAGGAACCTGGTCGGCTACAGTCCATGGGCTCGCAAAGAGTTGGACACGACTGAGCAACTAAACAACTGTATAACATAGGGATTTATATTCATATTCAGTAATAAACCATAATGGAAAAGAATATGAAAAGGAATAGATGATATATAAGCATAACTGAATCACTCTGCTGTACAGTAGAAAATAACACAACATTGTAAATCAACTGTTCTTCAATAAATAAATAATCTCCAAATGTCTAACTTAAGGATTTAATACTAAAGCAAACTGAATTCCAGCTCTTTATATAATTTTTAGCTTGAGGAACAGCTGACTCACAGATTGTACATCAGGTCCTATAAGGTACATGAAGTTATAATTTGGAAAAACAAAAGAGCAGCATTGTTTTATGTTCTACAAAAACATGTGTGACGGCCCTACAAAATTGGAGGGAAAGAAAATCGATGCAAACATCAAGTTCACGCTACAGGCCATGAATCGTCGAGTCCTTTGTCTCTGACCCACAAGTCCTGTGTCTTCTGCCGGCACCCAGGAAACTCTACAAGGCTAGTTGGCAAGTAGGGTAAAATCCCCACCCTTCACAGTAATTAAAAGAGGATCACAAACACTTTGGAATAAATTTAACAAAAACAAATGTAAGACATAACTAAAAAAATATTGCTGAGAGACATTAAAGAAAATCTAAATAAATGGAGAAATACACCACCTTCAAGAATTGGAAGACTCAGTCTTGTTGAGATGGCATTTCTCCCCAAACTGATGTGCAGATTCAATGCAGTCCTAATCAAAATCTTAGCAGGCCTTTTAAAGGCACTCAATTTGAAATTTAGATGGCAAAGCAAAGGACCTAGAAGAGCCAAGCAATCTGGAGAAACCAGAAACAGGTTGGGGGCTTATATTACAGGGTTTCAAGAGACACTTTATAGTCTGGAAATATAACTAAAGTAATCAAGAGAGTATGATGTTAGCACACGGACTGACATATAGATCAACGGAACAGAATAAAGAGTCCAGAAATAGTCCCACGTATAGATGGTTAGTCGATTTTTGGAAAAAAGGACAAAGGTAAGTTGATGGTGGAAAAGATAGTTTTTTCAGCAGATTAAGCAGCAGAACAATTGGAGGATACAGTAAGTCCCCGACATGTGGACAATTTCTGTTCCAAGAGCCAGTTCATAAGTCCAGTAAAGTTAGCCTAGGTTTGCAACTGACACAATCAGCCATAGAGTACTGTACTGTAACAGGTTGATAGTACTTCTCACATAAATAATACATAAAAAACAAACACAAAAAATAAAGCATTTTTAATCTTACAGTACAGAACCTTGAAAAGTGTAGTAGTACAGTACAACAGCTGGCATGCAGGGGAACGTTCACATCTGTGAAAGCTTGCAACTTAAAGGTTCACATGTAGGGGTTTTACTGTATTTGCAGGTAATAAAAATGGACCATCAGGAAATGTAGAGAAACAGATCTAAGAGAAATGAGGACTGCACCTGATGTGTATTTTTATCCTTACGCTAGTCCAAGTAGGAAACATCAGCTCCAACTTTAACAGGAAGAAACTGAAGTTGAGCAATATCAGTGGAAAGGGCCATGACCACACAGTTAGGAAATGAGGAAGGCAAGATTCTAGCTTGGTGATCTCTGAATCAAAGGACCGCCCCAGGGTGGGAAAACAGGTTCCAAGTCCTCCAGCAGGCTGAGTGTCCCCCCTGCCCTGGGCCACTCTCTCCATCTCCAGGTGCCACCTCAGCCCCGCTGCCCATGGCAGGAAGAGACGAAGGATGCCTCGCTTGACTGCACATTTGGTTCTGCGATGCTGGGTGTGGGGAAGGAAAGGAGTCACGAGCCTATGGAACTGCGGGAGCCTGTTTCTCTAAAGGGATTGGGATCAGAGTTCAAGTTGTCTCTAAGTTCAGGGTGTGGTTCAGAGTCAGCGGAGGCTGCCCACTGTTGCGTATGTGGGGTCTGCTGGGAGAAAGGCATGGAGGTGACTGTGGCAGCTGGAATCCACGGCACCTCCTTCCCTGGGAATCCTCAACATAGATCATTTGGTGGGGGCCCGAGAGCTCCTCAGAGGAGACATGGCGGGATCAGGCTGCAGGTGCTCAGGGGGAAGATGCGCCCCCTCCCCACTCTGCGATGTGTTCCAAGATCCTGCGTATATCCTGTCCAAAAGGACAGTACCAATGTTCACTCCCTGGCCCCTGGTTGGCCTCATAAATAACAGTCCAGGGTAAATGCTGCAAACTCTTCAGCATCTGTAGACACTGTCACCAGCTCTTCTCTACGTCCCTCTAACTTGAATCCCTTAACAGCAGCCTTGGACCATCCATACTTCCTATTCCTATTCA
>SPDY01014917.1:68788-80972 GCA_006461725.1 Moschus chrysogaster | reverse complement strand
GTACTCCGGGAGTTGGTGATGGACAGGGAGGCCTGGCGTGCTGTGATTCATGGGGTCGCGGAGAGTCGGACACAACTGAACGACTGAACTGAACTGAACTGAATAATTGACAAAAGACAACCTTTCTTTATCAAATGCTAATAATAGATGAAGAAGGAATGATACAATGAAGGAATCACCATTTTATAATCTCTAATAAAATAATGGACCAGGCTTCCCTGGTGGCTCTGTCAGTAAAGAATCTGCCTGCAATGCAGGAGACTTACATGCATGGCAGAAGGCCAGGTTCAGTCCCTGGGTGGGGAAGATCCCCTGGAGAAGGAAATGGCAACCCACTCCAGTATTCTTGCCTGGAAAAACCCATGGACAGAGGAGCCTGGTGGGCTATAGTACACAGGGTCGCAAGAATGGGACATGACTTAGTGACTAAACCACCAATAGAATAATGGATTTAAGTACTCATCATCTGGTAAACATTCATGGAGAAATTTACAGCAGAAGAAGAGGGGTTGTTCTTCTGTTGATGAACCCACCCAGCAATGAACCCGCTCATTGATGAACCCACTCATCAGTCTTTATATTTACAAAGATAACTTGAAAGACACAAAATACCAAAGCTCACACAAGAAGAAACAGATAACCCAAACAGCCCTATATCTATAAAGGAAATTGACACTGTAGCTAAAAACCTTCCCACAAAGCAAGCTCCAGGCCTTGATGGCTTCAGAGGTGAATTCCACTAACCACTTAAGAAAAAATAACTGCCAATTCTATCCAAAATCCTCCAAAAAATTCAAGAGTTGGGAATATTTCCCAACTCATTCTATGAGATCAGCAGTGACCTGAGACCAAAACCACACAAAGACGTCACAAAACAGTTGGAAGATCAGAAACAACAGAGGAAACAGTTACTAAAAATCTTAAGAAATGTGCAAAATTAGTATGAAGAAAATTCTGATACATTCCAAAAAGACAAAAAAGTATTTTTGAACAAACTGAAAGACATTCACATACTTGGGGAGGGGGGACAAATAAACAACAAAGATGTCAATTCACTCTAGGTTAACATATACAGTCTTCATAATTGTAATTAAAGTGCCAACACACATAGAAAAGCCTAGAAATCTTCTTGAGACAAATGCAAAGATGACTCAGAGAAGAAGGAAGGTGTATGAGAAGCCGACCAGAAGTAGATCCCACTGACCAAACTGGGGACAATTTTAGCTTTCCCAAAGAATAATGAATAATGTCTGCAACTGATTATAAATTACTGAGTACATAATAACCCAAGAGTCCAAAGTGACACTAAACAAGACAGACAGGAGAGAGTGCCCTCAAAACTGTTTCTACCACAGCAGGTGACAGATACATCAATTTCGTAATCTGCAAATTGGTGGCTAAAAGAGAAAGGATTAAAGCATTTACCCTGCCATTATAGGAAGTCACCCAGTTGATGAGGGAAAAGGTTCTCTACAAGAGCTCAGCTAATAAATGCGGACAGAATGACGCAATTTTAAAATCACCGTTTTCTAAACTCCAAAAAGATGATGTAGACAGGGAGTATTGCTGCTGCTGCGGCTAAGTTGCTTCAGTCGTGTCCAACTCTTTGTGACCCCATGGACTGTAGTCCACCAGGCTCCTCTGTCCATGGGATTTTCCAGCCAAGAATTTTGGGAGGGGTTGCTCTTCCCTCCTCCAGGGGATCTTCCTGACCCAGGGATCAAACCCAAGCCTCTCATGTCTCCTGCACTGGGGGGTGGGTTCTTAACCACTAGCACCACCTGGGACGCCCAGGCAGGGCGTATTAATGGATATCAAATCCATTGGGTGGAAGAATTTGGGGGAACAGGACATTCAGGAATGAAGTAGACCATTTCCCCCTATATTCTTACAACCAGTGTGAAACTTGAGCCTATGTAAGTCTCTACACCAAAGTTCAAGTTTACAGGATACAAGGAACGACGCCAGGTGGGAACAGTCAGAACCAGCGCAGGTGCCTGCGTCACCCCACCCCCGGGTGACGCTCCCTGCCTCCCGTCCACCCCTGTCTGGGCTCCTTTGCCCTCACCCTGGGCACGACCCACACTGGGCCTGTGGGGGCATCCACCACATTCGCCACACTCCTTTGAGAAGTAAGAAGTCGGGGTGGGAAAGGCGGCAAAGCACCAGGTACCAGCGGAAAGGGCAAGCAGAGAACATTCCAGAAGGTAAAGAAAGGGGACATGATGAAGGAGCCAGAGCCAGCAGCTGAGAGCAGGGCTGGCCCAGAAGCCCCACAGCCTCTGATAAGGGGCCTGCGGGGGGAGAGGGCGCGCAGGGCTGGGACGGACACGGCTACCTGGTCACTCGGGGGCCTTCCTTAACTCGGGTACAAAAAGTGGCCCCCGTGCCTCTCCAGACTTTGAATTTCAGACCGAAACAAAAACTCAAACTCAGTGAGCTTCACCTTTGTTGGCGGAGAGATTGCAAAAGGAGCCACAGAGGCAGGACACGCCCCCACTGTGCATGTCCACGTGGAGCCTGTAGCCGTGCAGTCCACGCTCGGGGCTGTCGTCCGAGACGGGCGTGTGAGGAGGCAGCTCGTAGGGGCTGAGGAATGAAACACACACACGTGCGAATCTGTTAGCCCCAGAGGCAAGATGCTCCAATGGGAAAGACTCCCTAGAAAATGAACACCCCTTCAAGACACCAGCTGCCACCAGCCCTCTGTGGATTCCCGATAATGTTCAATACCACTGGCTCAGAAGAAAGGGCATGTTCCTTTTCTCTACTTCTGTACAAACGGGCAAAAATCGTGTGTTCCCTGGGCACCCCCAGACCACCACAACGGAACATGGCTGGGACCCGCCCTGGACAGCAGCTCTGCTCCAGGTGGTCTCGGCACTCAGAGGGCTGAATGTGTGGCAGGAAGATGCACCGGACAACAGACCAGCAGCTCAGGGACCCCTGGGAGGAGACCTAGAGCTACGATGAACGAGGCTTCATCCAGGAAGAAACACGTTAGCAGCTAATGCACCGAAAGGAGAAGCACTCAGGAGCTTTCCGGGTCGGTATGTGGGTGCCTTGGCCCCAGGGGGTGAGAGGAGCAGAGAAATGGAAAGCGCAGCCCACACGCTGACCTGAGGTCCATTAACAGGCGTGCTGTCCTGACCAAGCACAGCACACGCCTGGAGCTCAGACCCCAGGGGCCACGGTCTGCCTACGGTCACCATGCGAACAAGCAGAGCAGCGCCAATAGCGTGCAGCGTCTCCGTGCGCTGGCACCTCGTCCCGCGAGGCGCTCCCCTGGTCCACAGACCACATCCCACCCGGCGCGCCAGCCTGAGCCCTAACAAGTGCAGCGGAAGCTACTCGCAGGTCACCCAGTTACTGTTGGCAACAGCTGCATAATTATGCCCGTCGGCTTGTGGCTACTGATTAAAAACATGGTATCTTTGAAGCTATTCAAGGAATGTTAGGATGGTTTCACCTCAGACTCCCTCACGCTGACTGTACAAAGCTGCACACAGCGCACAGCGATACATACACAGCAGGCGACCCCAACATGCTCCTCTCCACGAGGCAGTGGAGATGCAGATTTGCCATGACGAACGCCAGCTCCTCCTCCCTCTGCAAACGCAATTAAAAGAAGACATGTGTCAGCAGAAATATTTTCATTGTTCACAGGGTTGCTGTTTTTGATCTCAGCACATGCATCTCACAGAGAGATGTGGTTTCTTACCATCTAAGACCCCGCGGCGCTAACTCACCATCACTGCCTCATCAGACTTGAGACATCACAGTGACGGCAGGACCAGGAGGCACCCAAGACGCACAGCACACAGAACCAGAAGCATTTACACCCTAGCTCTCATGAAATGTCAGAGTGCCCTGTGACGTGCGCTGTGAGAATATACACTGTCAATTCCAGGCTGCTTCGAAGTCTTTTCAGAGACGAAGAGAACGCCAGTGAGGTCTCCACCATGGGGTCAGCCAGAGTCCTGGCACCTGTGAGGCCAGCCCAGGTGGACCGACTCACGAGCCCAGAGCAAGCCACATGCGGCCTGGTCCACAGTCCCCATGCGCGGAGGGAGAGTGGGAGGAAGAGCAGAGGCCACAGCAGGACAAGGGGAGAAGCGGTCTGGAGGCTGGCGTGGGGGCCCGGGCTCTGCCTGGTCATCGGGAACACGTGTGAACTGTTCTCACAATCAGCTTGTTCACAGGCCGCAGCCATAGGCACAAGCCAGCCTGGCTGCGAGGGGAGCAGGACACTGTCGCCCCTCACTGCCACGACCGCCCAGGGGATAAGGAGGAGCTGGAGGACTGGGAACCACTCCGGGGAAAGAAAACACCTGGGGGGATGCTCCCCCGCCAAGAGCAGAGACACCGGTGAGCCCCTGGGGTGAAACTTTGGGGCAGGAAGAAGTTTCGACAGAGGAAGGGCACAAAGGAGTGGCAGGCAGGAGCGTGGACTGCCTGGAGGAGACAGGACATCCTGGGAAATGACAGGGTGATGGGAACCCAGCATACAGGCAGGAAGGGTTTGTGCCGTGGGTGCGGGCAGCAGTGGGACCCCGGGTGGAAACGTGGAGTCGTGAGGGGGCAACAGGAACCGTATCCTCTGCCCCACACGCAAGGGGAGCGACAGGGGTGTGGACAGGAGACTGCAGGGTGGGTGCACGCCGGGCTCACCTTCCAGAGCCCCACCACCAGGCCGGGGGGCAGGCAGAAGACCCGCATCAGCCTGTCACCACCCACCGCGCTGGACTCGGTCAGCTGGCTCAGTTGGTACTTGGTGATCAGAGAATGCCATCGGGGTCTTTGAATGTCATGCCAAAGAAAGCAGAGAGGAACATGAGCTCTGGCTGGCCCGTGCTGCCGACGCCCACCTCTAACCATGCACAGGTAGCTCCTAGGGAGAGACAAGCTGCATAAATAAAAGGCAAACCGGGTAAGCCCAGAGTTGTCCCCAGGCCCTGCCCTTGCTGCAGTGAGCAGTGGCATCGCCCAGGGGCAAGGGCAGGGGCCATCCTCACAAGCCTGCACACCACCACCAGCAGGAGCAGAGCCTCAAAGTACAGCTTTCAATAACACAGATGAAATCCCTTAAATGGCAAAAAAGGAGCAGTCCACTGGGCTACCTGAAAGTAGAATCACCTCTTCAAGTTATTATCGAGAACAACTCAGAAACAGCGGAAGTTGTTAATGTCAGAAAATAAATTTAAACCAAAATCACAAGGGTTTTCATGAACGAGATGCAGTGTGAACTCTGTTAGAATTGAGAGTCTGAGAGTAAGTAACTCCCACTGAGCGACTGAACTGAAGCACCAGCAATAAGACACGCAAGACCCGATGTATGTGCAGCAATAAGACCCAATGTGCGCACTGGACGGCGAAATTCTGTGGTTTCACAGCGGCCACGCACACTAAACACTACATCACAACTGTCCGCACCCCATTTCACAGATGAGAACGTGGAGGCATGAAACAGCAAGCCATCTGCACAAGATGACATGACTACCGAGTTCAACAGAAAAGCACATAAAATAGTTAATGACTGTATGATCGAACGCTTAAACTGTGATTACTGTATCATTTTCTAAGGAAGGAAAATATAATCGTTTTATATGTCGCTGTGTTAAAATGGTTTTAAAACTAAAAAACTCTGTCAGCCACCTATCATCCAGGAAATTGTCATGAGAAAACCATTCCCTAAGCCATAGATAGATAGGGCTTCTCTGATGGCTCAGTGGAAGAGAACTTTCCTGCCAACGTAAAAGATGCAGGTTCAAGCCCTGGGTCGGGAAGATCCCCTGGAGAAAGAAAAGGCAAGCCACTCCAGTATTCTTGCCTGGAACACCCCACAGGCAGAGGAGCCTGGCGAACTACGGTCCATGGGATCACAAAGAGGTGGACACGACTGCGCAACTGAACAACAATGAGCTTGTCGCTGCGCTAAGCCCCTTCTTTTCCTAGTCGGCAGCAACCCAGAAAGAAAGGAAGGCTTGAAGATGCGATCAAATCAGAATATACCGCTGATACTTTTCAATGACA
The DNA here is from genome assembly GCA_006461725.1 of Moschus chrysogaster. Taxonomy (NCBI): domain Eukaryota; kingdom Metazoa; phylum Chordata; class Mammalia; order Artiodactyla; family Moschidae; genus Moschus; species Moschus chrysogaster. Next base: position 74,939 of record SPDY01014917.1, on the reverse strand, counting down.
AAAGGCAGGCCAAGTGTCAGCCCACGTGACACAGCTCCCCCAGCAGCACATACCTGATCCTGGTGGGGGCTCTGGCCTGGCCCATGAACAGCGGCGTCACCCCACACAACTCCAGGGTGGACAGCGTGGTGAGCGGCGGCCAGTCCTTGCCGTACCACAAGACCGTGACCGAGGAGTCGTTGACTGAGAGGTCCGCGTGCTCCATGGTGTACTCTCGTCCGTTGTCTCCTCTCAGGATGATCACCCAACCTAAGCCAGACATTCTGAAGACAGAAAAGCGAGCGAGAATGTTTGCCTCGTGGCAAAAAAAACAAAGTCTGCCACCTGTCATCTCTAAAGCATCTAGAACCCTAAAAGCCAAAGCTCCTAGAACACGCCTGACCCGAGTTTCCAGGTCATAGCAGCTCTCTCCTGGGACCCGTCCCCTCACCTCACAAACACCCGTGGAACTGCTTCCCTGTGCCAGGAGCCAGTGACACACAGATGGAGACAGCTAAGGCTCTGCCCACTGAGCAGGGCCTTGAATCTCCCGCTTTATTAGAGCCGACTACCAGGCCTCATAAAACCTTTGGACCATATATATGGGATGGGGAAATACCATTTATTTTATAGATACACAAAGCCAGAAAACCTGCAACAGTCCCTCCCCACGTAAACCGTGCGTAGGACCTGTATACACAGTACTTGGGGCTCATGCCATCCTTCTTTGCTAACGTGAGGCCTACCTAAGGGCCTCCTTGGTCTTCATCGGGAGGCCTGTGTGGGGGTGCAGAGGTTTGAGGACCCGCGCTAGAGCCGCCTTTACAGACGCTATCTGTTTTGTAAGATACTCTTTCTTCCAATATCCAGCTTCTTTAACCCCCGCTGACAGTAAGTTCATGGACAAGTCTGTATTCTCTGCCGGATCCACTCTCCAAAGAGATCTTTTAGGTGAAAAGGCAGTTGAGTAGATTCTGATCCAAATAAAACTGGGGGAGGAGAGGAGACAGACGTGTTAACAAAGAGACACTGTCACACACCTGTAACGAATATGTTAGAGAAACACGTAACAACTGTTTTACGTGATTTAACAACTAGTTAAATAACTGTTATCTAGTTATTTCCATGCCCAAGTCATGCTAAACGTTCACAGCTGTTCAAGTGTCAACACGAAGGTCAGTGTTTCAGAAACACACACTAACGGGAAAAGCATGCTTCCCAGAGCTGAGGGAAATGAGCGATCTCATGCTATCCTGGTGTCATCCCAAATAAGAGGCGCCTTCTCACACCAATAACTGAAAAGGTCTAACATAGGAGAAAGCAAGAAGGGTGCACAATGTGACTTCCCAGCTTACATACATGCATGTCTTTGCAAAGATCAGAAAGCAGTTTTATGCATACACACATATGTATACACACAGAGAGAAATGCTGATGGTAACTGACATGTATTTTAATTTTTTAACAGTGAACATGGACTGCTTGCACAAAGAGGAAAAACTGAAGACGGTTAATGACACCTAACAACAGGCACCATTTTGGAGCACTGTCTCTGCAGGAGGGCTGGGAGGCAAGACTTCTGGAGGGGAAGGTCTGGAGGGGTCAACCTTTTCAGACGTAGTCAGAGCGATCCTCCAACACTCTAAATGCAAGACTTCCCAACAAACAAGCCAACAGTCAGACCCCTACCCACCACAAACAGTGCTTTCTAGTATGAGTTTTTCTAGTCATTTCTCCCCTCACAAAATCATTTCACTCCAAGGTTTCTGTCTTAAAGTATTCATGTTTCAACTCAAATTTTGATCAGTTGAGAACATCCAGGTAATCTGAGCTCTTTCACCAAAATCCCTTGAGAAGATGCTTGCTTCTGAAAGCTCCCTTTGCATAAATGCCCATCCGTGCTTTCTTCTGATTTACTCGGGTCACCCCACTTCAGTGTTCCTCTACTTCAGCAAGATCTCCACTGAACCCCAAACTCCCCACCTCCACACCACAGGAACTGCGGCTCGTTCTATTTTCCACAAGCTCTAGTGCTCACAAACTACAGAACGCAGGCCCGGGGAAGGGAGTGAGCAGCAGGGCCGTGACGTCACAGCCTTGTCTGGTCACAGGTCCCACCCTACACTCGTGTGATGAACCACTTTCACACACATTCCACTCCGTCACTCAGTCGTGTCCGAGTCTTTGCGACCCCGTGGACTGTAGCCGACCAGGCTTCTCCGTCCATGGGATTCTCCAGGCAAGAATACTGGAGTGGGTTACCGTTTCCTTCTCCAGGGGATCTTCCCGACCCAGGGATCGAACCCGGGTCTCCCGCATTGGAGGCAGATGCTTTGAGCCACCAGGGAAGCCCACATTATCTCACTTAATTAACCATCGGTGGAGCCTCAAAAGAATAAAAAAAACCTACACAATTAAAATATTCAATATTACGTTTATTATTCCACTTCATTATTTATAAAAACACAGAGGTCAAGCTTAAGAGGTTTTTCAGTTCAGTTCAGTCGCTCAGTTGTGTCCGACTCTTTGAACCACAGCATGCCAGGCCTCCCTGTCCATCACCAACTCCCGGAGTTCACTCAAACTCATGTCCATCGAATCGGTGATGCCATCCAGCCATCTCATTCTCAGTCGTCCCCTTCTCCTCCCGCCCCCAATCCCTCCCAGCATCAGTCTTTTCCAGTGAGTCAACTCGTCGCTGAGGAGGCCAAAGTATTGGAGTTTCAGCTTTAGCATCAGTCCTTCCAATGAACACCCAGGACTGATCTCCTTTAGAATGGACTGGTTGGATGTCCTTGCTTTTAGACAGTCCCTAAACCCAAAAACATTCATTTCTTGATCACAAAATGCCCCACCTGGTTAAAAAGCTAGAGCAGACTGAAGGGCAAGAGCTATCTGACTATGAGCCACACACAGGAAGAATTCCATCAGGTTGGTCAGGAAATGGGGCCAATTTAACATTTGATAAACGGTGTCTCTCAGAGGACTGGAGAGAGCCAGGTTCAGCCCAATCCAGGCTTCCCTGTGACCCCACCACCACCACAGAACCCGGGGCTCATGCCGAGGGCTGCCCCATGCAGGTGTGGGGGAGAGCCCCCCAGACAAGAGGGGCAAAGGGAGACCCCACCCTCGTGACACATCACCCCGTAAGTCAGCAGTGTAACTGGCCACGGGACGGCTCCTGTCCTCTCTTCAAACAAGGCTCAGAAAGTACCACCAACTTCTCAGGAACATTCATGGTTTACCTATTCAGTTGTTAACATGTCCTTTTATGAAGTCTGGCCGTGAAATCAGACTGTAACTCTTAAGAATACAATTCAACTTACCCACTAAGACTCTCCTCCAAAAAAGAGAACAAACATGAGAAGAAGCTCAGATTTTTACAGCACAACCACTTCCAAGAAAGTGGGATGGACAGATAACCAACAACAGAAGTGCAAAGAATCTAAGTTCAACTGAGGCTCCCAGTCTGCTGAGAGCCCAGGGCCTGCACCCCATGGGCCTTGGACAGAGCCTAAGAAACTTACGGCTTAGTAGTTTATCTGAATAGTCTCAGTTCTGTCCTTAATTAAGTAAGAACTCCCAAGAAGCTACAGTTCTGGTCATTTAGTCAACCCCCTCCTTGAAAAACGCCTCACTGCTCTTTGCTTCAGTGAGTGTCTTCATCTCTGAGGGTCACTAAGAAAGAGACACACAATACTTGCTTTCCATTCATCCTTGAACTATCTCAGGAACTGACACTAAGCACATATACTGACAGAGACACATATTTTCTCACACAGGAAATATCTTTTTTCAGTTAACAGATAAGAAAACCACCCTGACCAATCAGAGAATGGCATGTGTCCCCTTATTATGAGAATGTGGCTGGAGGGTTTTTTAACACAGATTCTAGAACACAGAATTTAAATCCGATCCATTTTCCCCTTTCCCACTGGCTCTAATGCAGCTGTTGGGGGCCGCACACTCAGGAGCACTGCGCAGGTGTGTCTACACACCACAGCCCTCCCCCATCCCTCTCTACCCCCTCACCAAGTAAACCACCCCTGAAATCCGCACTCCCCTCCATCATGCTCTCTGCCCTGATTGACACGGGGCTTCTGCATGGGACCAACACCCATCTGACCTTCTGATGTTGAAGACAGAGGGGCGTCACAGCCAAGACCCCAGGACGCTCGCCAGAAGCTGGGGGGAGCCCACCTATCACCCTCAAGACAATGTTCTGAGCCGCCGACAGAGATCACATCAACAGCGGGTTTCACCCCTCTTCCCACAGAGCCCCCAGCAGCCCGGGGGCTCTGCAGGCCTCCTCCCCCAGGGCAGAGGCTCCCTGGGCACCCTCTGTCCTCCCCGCCCTCCCCTCACGCCCCTGCACCAAGCATGTCCCACGACAGGCGGGTTTCGGGGAGCCCCTCCCTTGTCTTCCTGCAGGGTCTGCTCCACAAGGCCTGGTGGGGCAGGTCAGGGCAGGTCCCACGGCGGTGCTACAGGCTGCGGAGGAAGCCTGCCCACCTCTGGGGGACGGTGAATCCTCCTGGACAACAGCCACTTTCTCCAATGGCTTCATCGAGAGCAAGCGTGGCCTTTTCCAGTTTGCGCAAAGAGTATCCCTTTCCTAAAACACGGAAGGGCAAACCTTTGAAAACTTCACCCGGGAGACATATGTCTGCAACCACTCTCGAAATTCTTCTACATTCTCAAACAGGGCTCAGAAGCTCTCGTTAGCTTCACAGCTTTCATCGAGACGCCACTGGACACGACAGCAACGCGCGTCTCCTTACTTGTCATTGGCCAGGTGATAGAAGCGCCTGTTCACGCACCCGGCGCACAGCAGGGCCACCGCATCCAGGTAGGACAGGATCTTCAGCAGGACCTCCGAAGGCAAACTGGGGGGCGGAGGGGAGGAGAGGAGTCAGAGAAGCTTCCAGAAAACACCTGGCCGTTCATTTCCCAATGCAAGTGGCCCTTTCTGTGCAAGAGTCCCTGGGCTCCCATCTCAGCTCTGCCGCTATCTCTCCCTCTCCCCTCCTTGAGCAGGAGGGACACGGGCAGAGAAGTGAATGAGGGAACGTCGGAAAGCAAACGGTATCGCGCCTCTGAGCGTAAAGCCCCACAGGGAGAACAAGGCCCGACCCTCCCCTGGGCCTGCAGGCTGCCTCCCTCACACACCCCCAGCACCCCACTCTGGCAGCAGGTTCAGCTCCCCCCTGCCCACCGCGCTGCCCTTTCTGGAGGCTCTTCTCCAGGCCCTTTCGTCTCCATGTTCAGTTTTCAGCTTAAATGTCAGCTCCTCAAGAGAAGTCTTGCCTGACCATCCCGCCTTAGTAATCTGGATTAAAGAGTCCATTTGCTTTCTGGACAGCACATACCCCAACTTATAATCCACTCCTTGCATCAATCTGGGTCCTCCACAGGACTGGAAGCCTCATGAGAACACATGTGAGAGGCTGCCTCCTTCCCCAAGCCTGTCTCTTATACACATCTGGTTGCTGTTTTTGATCTCAGCACATGCATCTCACAGAGAGATGTAAAGACTCTGATGCTGGGAAAGATTGAGGGCAGGAGGCGAAGGGGATGACAGAGGATGAGATGTTTGGATGGCATCACCCACTGAATGGACGTGAGTTTGAGCAAGCTCCAGGAGACAGCGAAAGGACAGGGACTGGCGTGCTGCACCCCATGGGGTCGCAAAGAGTCAGACACGACTGAGGGACTGAACAACAACAAAAGCCCCGGAGTGGATGGTTTAAAGTTTAAATCCACGTCCTTAGTTACATCTTTCTTTTTTGGCTTTTCCTTTCTCTTTAAAAACATAGTACAAGTCTGGACACTGTTACCTGAGCTAGTTACGATACAATATTAAAAGTCCAAAACTTGAACTCAGGCTTTATGTGTGACTCCGAGCTCTGCAGCACGTGGCCCAGGCGAGCGAGCTCCCCGCCCTCTGAGACGTCCCCGGTGGTGCCGACTTTCCCGGGCTGCACACAACACTGAGCGCATAGCTGCTGCTCCAGAGACGTTCAGTTCAGTTCAGTCGCTCAGTCGTGTCCAACTCTTTGCGACCCCAAGAATCACAGCACACCAGGCCTCCCTGTCCATCACCAACTCCCGGAGTTCACTCAGACTCATGTCCATCGAGTCGCTGATGCCATCCAGCCATCTCATCCTCTGTC
>SPDY01014909.1:312549-325147 GCA_006461725.1 Moschus chrysogaster | reverse complement strand
TTAAGAATCTGCAACGGAATTGTTCCTCATCAGGCCTTGAGGGCAGAAATTTGTGGCTTTCCTCGAGTTGAGGAGGGAAGCTTCGGGTCCCTCTCGAATTGCGATGGGGAACTGAAGAAGTCGCTTTTGTTTCCCCAGGAAAACCAGGTCTCCTTTCCTGTTGGTAGAGGGATTTCTGGATTTTTCTGGAGGCATGAAATGGGAATTGGGCTTCATATAGAGATGAGTCCGTTAATTGTGTGCTGTTCACCTGTGGGTTCAGCTTAATTAGGGAAATTTTTGTGTTGCAGAAAGGCTGTCAAGTACCAGTTCGAGTTTCAAGCGAGAATGTGGGATTTCTCTTGAGACTCTGCAGCAGAAAAGTTCCTCATCTCGCATTGATGGGGGAATTTTGTGGTGTTTCTGCTGACTGTATAGAGTTTCTCCATCTTCAGCTGCAAAGAATTAATCAACTTGATTTCAGTATTAACCATCTGGTGTTGTCCATGTGTGGAGTCGTCTCTTGTGTTGTTGGAAGAGGGTGTTTGCTGTGACCAGTGCGTTCTCTTGGTTCATGTAGCAGTCTCAGCATCACACCCACCCAGCATGATAGAGCCCAAGTCCCCTTCTCTATCACCTGTGTAGCTGCACCGCATCCTCACTGTCAGAGCCTAGAGCTACTGTGTCCTCCTTCTATCCCATTTAACGCTCATTCAGTTTCCTCTCCACAAGAAATTACAAATTTAATGCTCACTACCAGCACTCCTGTCAATGCCTTTCCAGTCATCTTAATAATCTGAAATTCATTTTCCAATAGATCCTCCAGAAAGGGTTGATGGAAGCAATAGTCCTGATTTCTGTGTATGTTGATAAGCATTTTCCTGGGGTCCTTACATTTAAACGCAACTCTGAATAAATGAAAGCTCTTGATTCGTAGTCTTTTGTTTTGCTTCCTTAAATGTGTTACTCCATTCTGGAGCATAACTAACTCTTTGCAAGCTCAATCGTGTCCGACTCNGAACCTAAAAGACCACTTATTTGACCCCCTCGCTGATGTAAAGTAGCAAATAGGGAGCTGTATAGCTGCAATTAAACATCCCCCTCCAAATCTCCCATTTAGAAAAAAGAATGATACAGTAATCACTATATGTGCATGCATGCTAAATTACTTCAGTCGTGTTCTACTGAAGCTTTTGTTACCCCATGGACTGTAGCCTACCAGGTTCCTCCGTCCATGGGATTTTCCAGGCAAGAGTACTGGAGTGGGTTGCCATTTCCTTCTCCAGGTGATCTTCCCAACCCAGGGACTGAACCTGGGTCTCCCGCATTGTAGGCAGATGCTTTACTCTCTGAGCCACCAGGGAAGTCCTTTGGAGCATAAACCTGGCTGTTAAAGTTTCATGAAAATCTACTTTTTGCTTTGTAATGCAGTTTGTCTTTTGGCTTCAATTCCCAACTGATTTCTTCTTTGACTAGAATAAGTCATAATTTTGGGTATTCTAGGTTACCATTTTCAGATACATTTGGATGCTTTCAATATGTAGCTTCAAATTTTTTAAAAATGGTGATTATTTCAGGAGAGTTTTCTTGAATTACAGAGTTTATCATTTGTTTTGTTTCTTAAATTTCCTTCTTAATGGATTCATTTATACATTTGTTAGAAACTTTTCTTTTTTTTTCAACATTGGTCCATTTTTCCTTTTTGTCTCTTTATTTTATTTTACTTCTCTAACTTTTATTTTAATAAGATATTTTTTCTTTTCATTTGCTTATGTGTCCATTCTAGCTTAGTAATAAATTCTGCAGTGATATTTCTCTTATTTTAGACATCAGTTGATCTGTATGTGGAGAGAGATTCTGGGGGTGGGGAGGGTGACCTGGTGGGGAGGCAGGCCAGTCACGTGGAGGCCCCTCAAAGTGGAGGGGCTCGTGGGGGCAGGGCCTGGGGAGGGGAGGAGAGGGGGTCTGTGCCCTGGGGAGACCGCTGGGCAGTGCAGGAGGAAGGGCTCAGAACACAGGACTGGCGATGTCCTGTGGTGGGAGGTGTGCCTGTTAGCTGAACAGGGATGCCCTTTCCTGAACTGGAAATACTGGTGAGAAGGAGATGGGGGAAGCGGCATGCCGTGGAATATTTGAGGGGCATTGGAGCGCCAGGCGGGCCTGGTAGGCCGAAGTCAGCTGTTGGAAGCTGGAGCCCAGGCGGGAGGTCAGGCAGCGGCCGGTGAGCACGGCTCATGACGGAAGGGTGGGTGGGAAGACGGGGCCCAACACCTCAGAACTGAGGTCAGTGAGCAGGCAACTCCAGCATGAAAAGAGAGTAAGGAAGAGAGAGAGGAGGGGACGGGAGGGAGGGAGGGAGGCAGGGAGGAAGAAAGGGGGAAAGAAAGGGGAGGAAAGAAGGAAGGCAGGCGCCACCAGTGAGCTTCCGGCGTGAAAAAAGCCGTGCGAGGTTTTTCTCCTGGAAGGCAAAAGAAAATTGTATTTTGCCTTATTCAAATAAGAGGTACTTGACCTGAGTTAGTGAGGACAAGCAGAGGAGGGCAGAGAGCTAGAAGAATTAGGAAGACCAGCTGTTAGAAACCAGTGGCTGGACGGACTTTAACTGTGGGGAAGACAGACGCACAGATGAGGTCTCAGGGCCACGCACAGGCTGCTGAGAGGACGTCAGCCTCCTGGCTGGATGTGATGCAGAAAGAATGAAAACCTTCGCCTTCTCTGAAGCGGAGGTCTGGGCTCAGTCCCCATTCTGGTGGCTCCTGTGCTCCTTCGGATGCCGTCGGTGGGGATGGAGACAGGAACTCGTTGCACCGTGCGCGCCCACAGGGCTCTGTGACAGCTTTCCTACTTGTGACCTGCATGGAGCACAGTCAGAAAATGGTCCCCTAGCGGTCGCTCAGGGTGGGAGCAGAGATCCAGCAAGAGCAGCTGGAGGGAACTTCCTGGTGTTGGAGATGCCCTCTCCACGATCATGTCATTTCATAGCTTCACTAAGTTGAACATTTAATAGGTGTGAATTTTACTGTACGATAATTATAACCTAACAAAATCACCATTATTCAACCAAAGGAAATCAGTTATTAATTATGAATATGGGCATAGAGGTGGCACTGAGTTATAGCCTCCTCAACAAAATCCAGTGATTCACCTGTTGGCAGGTATCATGCACACCGGATACAGCTTCCAGGTGATAACACAACATGCTCCGACAATCTCTTCCACATCATCTGGTGATCTAGCTAAGTTGTTTCAGTCATGTCTGACTCTGTCTGACCCCATAGACGGCAGCCCACCAGGCACCCCCATCCCTGGGATTCTCCAGGCAAGAACACTGGAGTGGGTTGCCATTTCCTTCTCCAATGCATGAAAGTGAAAAGGGAAAGTGAAGTCACTCAGTCGTGTCTGACTCTTAGCGACCCCATGGACTGCAGCCCACCAGGCTCCTCTGTCCATGGGATTTTCCAGGCAAGAGTACTGGAGTGGGTTGCCATTGCCTTCTCCAAGGGCTGGCTGCTGCTGCTACTGCTGCTAAGTCGCGTCAGTCGTGTCCGACTCTGTGCAACCCCATGGACTGCAGCCCACCAGGCTCCCCCGCCCATGGGATTTGCCAGGCAAGAGTACTGGAGTGGGTTGCCATTGCCTTCTCCAAGGGCTGACTGCTGCTTCTACTGCTGCTAAGTCGCATCAGTCGTGTCCGATTCTGTGCGACCCCATAGGCGGCAGCCCACCAGGCTCCCCCATCCCTGGGACTCTCCAGGCAAGAACACTGGAGTGCTAGAGTGAAAGTTGAGCCCGTGAATACAGGCCTGCTGCAGACATTCTGGGGAGGATGGGCCAGCTCCTCTGCTGCAAACTGGACGAAGGGCGAGGATGCTGCATGGAGATAGGACAGAGGCAGGGGCGGGGCATCCTCGGAGCTGACCTGGGCGTGCTGTCCTGCTGGGGAGTTAGAGACTTCCCAGTGGGGAGGCCAGCCAGGCGGGTAAGGGAAGCCGAGCAGATCAAGCAGCTTCAATAAGGGCAGGGACGGTAGGTCAGACAGCAGGAGAGGTTCCTGAATCCAAGCTGGAGCCCAGGGCACTACTCTGAGAGGGGAGCCCACACTGCCTCTGGAAAATGTGTAACTTGTTGACACTTTATTGTAAATCATGACAGGCTTAGTTACTATCCTTCCTGCCCAGAGACCTCCTGGTGACTTACTGATAATCGAGCTTCAGTGATAGGTTGAGGGGCTTCCCAGGTGGCGCTAGTGGTAAAGAACCCGCCTGCCAATGCAGGAGCCATAAGAGGCTTGGGTTCGATCCTTGGGTCAGGAAGATCCCCTGGAGGACAGCATGGAAACCCACTCTAGTATTCTTGCCTGGAGAAAGTCATAGACAGAAGAGCCTGGTGGGCTACAGTCCATAAGGCCCCAAAGAGACAGACACGACTGGAGCAGCTTAGCACGCATGCATACGCGATGGGTTGAGTCCACCTGACGGGCCTTTCAGCATGGTGTGTAGCATGAAGCTGAGGCCCGTGGAGCTCTCAGTAAAAACCAGCGATGCTACTCAAGGTGCTCTGGACAGGCTAACGCATGCAACGGATTCACCCGCAGTTTCTGCAGACTGGAAACAGGGTAGCCGTGTGTCCACTGGGTATGAAGTCTGCGCAGACCCTCATGGAATAAGGGCATCTCCAAACCTAGGCGTCTCAGCTGTTCAGCTGAGAGGATGTTGGACTGGTGGGCTGAGAACCAGAGCCCCCAGCTGCCTCCCCAGATCTGAGCTCTCTCCCGTGGGGTCCCCTCCTCTCTCTGCCAGCCCCCCAGATGGCAGAGACTCAAGGAACCACCCAGGGACAGCCCTGACACCTACCTCTCATCCTGAGAGCCTCAGTAATACTGACAGCATATTTTAAAAAAATAAACAGGTAAAGATACAATGGTCAAAAATTAAAAAAATAAAATGAACTAGGTCCGGTGGTTAAGATTCTGTGCTTCCAACTCAGGGAGCATGGGTTAGATCCCTGGTTGGGAAACTGAGATTCTACATACCATGAAGCATGGCCCAAAAACTTAAAAAATAAAATAAAAAATGAACCTTTAAAATAAAAAGACACAGTGGGTAGGAAAGAATATATTTAAGCTACTTTTTTAAATAGACAAGGAAGCAAATGAACTGCCCTTTTTCAAAAAGATACTTCTGGTCTCATTGTCCTTGAGACAGAAATCAAAGTTTACAAACTCACTGTGCTCTTCCTTCACATTTCCTGCTTACACATTTCAACGACTTTACTGTTGATTATAAACTGTGAATCCACATTGTTTGGCCAAGGTCACTGTAGAAAGTAAATTTTAAGAAAGAGTCCACTTCCTACTTGCCGTATCAGAGAGCAGCAGACTTTACCTAGAAAGTGTTCACTCTCGTTTGCACGTTTAAATGAAAATCGAAATCTTGGACAGCTCTGTATACCAAAACGGGAAATCCATTCAAATAAACACAGCTCTTAAAGTCCGGTATTCATTTTCAATCAACAATGTACAATTTGGGGCTTTTGAGAGGGGCACCTTTGGCTGAAACAAAAAGAAATAGCAGATTTTCAAGTGAAGAGGGTTGTTGGTGTGGATTATTCAGTTTTAGTGTCAGAGAATTGTAAAATCAGTCCTTCTTTAAAAAGATGGACAAACGCAGATATATGTTTCACTAGTAGATGGCCTACAGTTTGTTAATGAAACCGTATAACTGCATTTTTAGACCACCTGGGCAGGTGAAGTCCGACCCTCTGGGCACTTCAGTCTCCAGTTTGAGGTGTGCAGCCTGAAACGGGGCCAGGGACTTGTTTGAGGTGGTGAACAACTGGGCCCAGGCGCTTGTCAAAATCTGGATACAAATGGAGCTGCGTGAGACCTTTATTAGACTAACAGATATTGTGTGTACACAGACATTAGCTAATCTATTGGACTTAGCCAGGCATTCTAAGAAACTGATTTACTGGGCAAATACAAAAATCATCCACGTTTAACCTTTAAGCCTACAGAACCCAGGCGTCTTATTTGTTTGTGGCTTGCTTTCTTTCTCCTTTAATTCTTCCCCACCCACTCTCTTTTTAAATGAAGAGAAGATGGAGACTTTGAATGATGTGTAAGGAGAAATGATCTGAACTGTCTGTTCATTAATTGCACAGCTGGCCAGGCAAGCCATCGGTGATGTCACTGACAGTCGATGTCACGTGGTGTCTCAGGATGAACATTGAGTGACTAAGATGCGTTCACTGTTTCGAAGCTGTTAATAAAAATTATGAAATGACGTGAGGAGGCTGATGACATGGGAAGGGAATAGGTTCCCCAAAGAAGGCCGGCCTCACTCCCCGGCTGCGTCCCTGGCTTCCACTGCGCTCCATGATGAATTTTGTCACCACCCGCTCCCAGCATCTCTGAAGGGCAGATGACCCAAACGAATGCAAATCGAATTAGGTTTCCTCTCAGAAACTTTAATACCATAAATGAGAAAGAGCATTCATCACAAATAACTAGGGATTGTATACCAAAGTGCTGGAAGAAAATCAATATACTTTCAGCTGCTCTAGGCCTATAAATGTAAATGAGAACAGATATAAAGCTGATATGCACTAAAGAAAGGTTATTGAGGGAGCGACACAGAACACGAAGAAATCAATTGAATAAACTTGAAAAATGATTCAGATAGAGTAGATATGAACATAGAAAATCAATCATATAATTTAAAGAATAAACAGCTTGAACCTCACAAATCTCCCGTATGGTTTTCGAGTGTAGGATTTTTAATTTAGCATTGATATAATGCCAGGCTATGAGAATCTGCAGATGGTCCAGGCTGGGGGGAAAATCAATTCATTCTTGTTCTACGGTCTTAAGGGGTATTTGATATTTACAGCAGGGCAGCATGAATCCTTGTATAAATTTACATTTTAAGAGATAAAGGGCCTCTGTATTTTGTCTTGTTATTGTTAATAGAAACTGTCTACTTTTATTCTGTCCACTTTCTGGGGAAGCGGAGCTGTCTTTGTGTTGGTGTGTGTCACAGGTAATTCTCCAGGCTTTATTTTCTTGATACACAAAGTTTTGCTTTGTGCTTTTTTTTTTCTTCTCCCTGCAAGGCAATCGAGGTGGCATAATTGCATCAGTGCCACAGAAATATAGGCTGCAATTTGGGGGAAAAAAACAATTCCAGACAAGTTCATTTATACGTTGCACGGAGGTTTCGAGGTTAAGAAAATGTGACAGGATACAAGTAAATGTCTATGTAAATCCGAGAGACTTTCATTGCTCTTATAATCAGTGATTTGCCTTTCTGCTTCCAACTCAGGGATTCGTCATTAGGAAAAGCTGAAAAATCAAATCCACCCTCGAGCCTGCAGACAGCGAGCTGGAGGTCTGCTCCCAAACTTAGGACGCTCATAACTGACACAGGCGGACAAACATCTTTGAGCATCCGCATCATCAGGGTGATTTGCAGCGTTTATCTGCCTAATGGAAATGGATAGCACAGCATTAGTGGTGTCTCTCTCTCCCAGTCGGCTCCTTCTCATCAGTCACCACGTTCCAGGGAAGAAAGCCAGAGAGCTGGCCTCTCTTTTCTCCACCGGCACCGTGGAAAACCATTGAGGGGGCTGCTACCATGTCTCTAAATTCCAGAGAACCCCACCTAGTGAAAACACTCCATTTGACTTCTTTGCTGTATAAAAGTAGACACATTGCAAGTTTTCTTTTCATGAATCGAGCAGCCTATTACTGTTTGTTGTTTATTCGCCTCAATGGGAGCAGTTGATCAGAGACGTGGGGAGGAACATAAAGCCTTTCTGGACAAGTTCTGTTTCTGATGCCTTTCCACCCTGCTCCTGGAGATCTTAGTTCACAAGAGGTCCTGAGACAGACAAGGGACAAATGCCATGAAAGAAAAGAGAAAAGTGATGAATGTATAAGTGAAGTGAAGGGAAAGTCACTCAGTTGTGTCCGACTCTTTGAGACCCCAAGGACTATGCAGTCCATTGAATTCTCCAGGCCAGGTTACTGGAGTGAGTAGCCTTTCCCTTCTCCAGGGGATCTTCCCAACCCAGGGATCGAACCCAGGGCTCCCACATTGCAGGAGGATACTTTACCAGCTTAGCCACCAAGGAAGCCCTGAATGTAAAAGGAATGTATGCAATCTTCAGTAATGAGACAACCGCAAATGCTTCAAATGTACTGTATACAATGGACAGGGATGCCTGGCGTGCTGCAGCCCTTGGGGTTGCAAAGAGTCGGACATGATGAGCAACTGAACAACAGCATACACTGTGTGTGTGTCTCCCAATACACAGTGAATATGACAAAGTCAAGTTGTTAAGAAGAAGTTTGCTTAGAGATGTGGGTGCTTGCATAGTCGCTCAGTCATATCTGATTCTTTGTGACCCCATAGATTGTAGCCCGCCAAGCTCCTCTGTCCATGGAATTCTCAAGGCAAGAATACTGGAGTGGATTGCCATTTCCTTCTCCAGGGGATCTTCCTGAATCTGGGATCGAACATGCATCCCTGTGTCTCCTGATTTGGCAGGTAGATTCTTTACCAGTGAGTCATGGGGGAAGCCCAGTTTAGAGATGAGGATCTTTATTTTTGGAGGGGGGCATGATTTTTAAAACAATAGTGTTCAGATTTCTGATTTCAGAAAGATGGAGCTGGACAGATCTCCCCTTCCTCCCACTGGCGTGGTAGAGGCAGGAGGTGGGCTGCCTGGTATTGGGACCAGACGGCTCAGTGATAAGTCCCCGAGTTCTCCAGGCTCAGAGATCCCGGACTTAGAAATAAAGAGAACACAACCCCAAATGCAACAAGTGACACGGAGGACCGGCTCCAGGAGCCACCTGTTTTCTGGCCAAATGCCCAGGAAAGGGGGTGTCGGGCAGGACGGACGACCTGCAGACCACAATCCCCTCCACCAGCCAAGATCTCAGGAAAACCCTGCACCCTCCCCGCTGCCCTCCCCCCAGCAGGCTCCCCTCACCACCCAGCCCCCGCTGGTGTCAGAGGCCCTGGAGAGCATCAGGTTCCCCATCTCCCAGGGTGACCAGAGGCTGGGGAACAGGAGCTTACACTTGGCCCACCGTAATGAGGATCTGGGTGGGAGGAGACTCCCAAATAGGATGCTCAAATAAGACCCAGAACCTTGGAACAGAAGAACCAAAGGAATCTGTCAGCTAAAGACACAATGTTCATTTCAAAAACTCAGTGGAGCAGCAAGCTCAGAAAACAGCAGACGTAGTAGAAGAAAGGATGTGTGAACCAAAGAAGCGGAAGGGCCTCCGGGGAGGAGAGCAGAGAAAAGCCTCAAGAGAGACAGAGCCGAAGTCCAGGACTGCGGACCAGTGAGAGACCAGCACCCCCCAGTGCCCGAGAGAGGACAGACGGGGGCTGGCAAGCTCTCCGGGAAATAAAGCCTGGAAACCTCCCAGAGCCACAGACTCAGGAGGATGAGCGACCACAAAGCAGGAAGACCCCGAAGATCTCACGCAGAGACGCACCATAAGCAAACTCATGGAAATCGGGGACAGAAAGTCCTCCTCCTGGTCCACGAGCCACCACCCACCACGGTCCAGCCCAGGCCACATGACAGAGAGGCATCCTCGTGGGGGTGAGGACCCCGGAAGATCCAGGAAGTCCAAGAACGCAAGGTCCCACCCCAGTGCCTGGCGCCCATCCGTGCTGAGGAACGTCCCTTCTTCCCTAAAGTAGTGGCTCTCGTTCGTGACTCGGCCGTGGGGACACGGTTTTTCCATGACGCCCCTCAGAGGTGGGGGCAGTTTCACGCTCAGGTAACACCAGCTCATCTTCACACTGAATCCACACTTCACATCCTTCCCGCAAATGAGTAGAATCTGAATCCCAAGGGACTCATAATTCACCACCAAGGAAGTAAAATATTTACAAGACTTTTCAGGGATTAGACTATTATGTTAACAAGAAACCTGTGTTCAAAAGAGCAATTTTCTTGCGTAACAGCCCTGTTCATCTGGGGAAGTTAGCAAACCACCAGCAGAGCAGGTGAGACCGTGCGGGTGCTGTGGTCCCACTTGCGATTGTGTGACGCGGTCACTGAGCCCTCACTTCCTCTGTTCCACTGTGCTTTTCAGGACTAGACTCTGTCTGCTTTTAAGGAGAAGCATGCTCTGCTACCAAATCAGTGGTTTACGCACTTGAAAAGTGGGTAAAGAAGCATCACCAGTTTGGAATGAGGAGGGGCTTGTCCTGCAATGCTGGAAGCACGGTTTGGCTCTGGGCATTCATGTCTGAACCTGGGACATCCAGAGGTCAGCGCATCCATCCTCGTGGTCACGGCCTCTGTAGGCAGATCTGGGGGGGAGTGTCCACAGGATTCTCAGAACAAACACCAGGCACTTGGAGTCCTGCAGCTCCAGTCCAACAGTTTTTCTCTACCTGGCCACATCAGTGATCATTTTCCTGGCACCTTGCTGGAGTCCAAGGATGGTTCAGATCCGTGGCTTCCAGCAAATCCCAGGGCAGGTGATCATTGGAGGACCCCAGGCTCCTCTTGCTTGGCTCCCGGCTCCCACACGGCCTCACTGGCCTTCCTGCCTCCAGTCTCCACTCTTCCAGCACATTGTTGCCCTCCACCAGCTGTAACCTTTCTTGCCGCAGTGATGGGATGAGGGAACCCGACGTGAACTGTGCTCCTCAAACATGCCAAGGAAGTCTGCAATAAAACGTTGAGAGTTCATCTAGATAATAGACAAGGCTTGCGCAGGTGTAGGTTTAAAATGCTTGCTGATATTTGAGGTGGGAGTAAAAGAAGGAGTTAGTGAAGTTATTGTTTTATCTTGCCAGTTTTACTTCCTTAAAGAATTTTAGGATTCTGTATGACACTTCCAAAGAATAAAGCTGGTGGAGGGCAACAATGTGCTGGAAGAGTGGAGACTGGAGGCAGGAAGGCCAGTGAGGCCATGTGGGAGCTGGGAGCCAAGCAAGAGGAGCCCGGGGTCCTCCAACGATCACCTGCCCTGGGATTTGCTGGAAGCCACGGATCTGAACCATCCTTGGACTCCAGCAAGGTGCCAGGAAAATGCTCAGAGCTTTGCCTCAAGTGTTCCTGAAGTTCCCCCCAAGGATCCTGCCTAAAAACTGGTTTCTATAAGTTGTACCAACTGTAAGGGTACATCCCATTAAGGGTGATGAGACAGTTTGGAAGTCAATAGCGACTTTTTAAAAGTCTGAGCAAAATTCTAGAAAAATAATAATACTATAGGCATATTAGAGTGTATCTTTGTCTTCATTTATTATGAAAGCCTTTTAAATCAGATATACTGAGATGTCGTTAATTGTACATATTTGAGATGTACAAACTGATGTTTTGTATATAGCATGTATACATCATAAAATGTATTAGCTTTCTTCAAGCTAATTAACATATCTGGCACCTCACAGGGTGACTTTCTGTGTGTACAGAAGAATATAGACTCCTGAACAAAAAAAGGAAAGCAGGTTGCGGGAACCCTGATGTGATCTGTACTCCCCAAAATATGCCCAAGAAGTCTGCAATGAAATATTGAGAGTCAAGTCGGTAGGCTTATTACTCTTATCTAGGTCCTCTTTTTTTAAAAAAAATGTAGTCTGTTCTCTCTCTCACACACACAAAAACACACCAAAATAGGAGCCGTCTTGGGTGCACCCATTGGGCATATCTTTGCAAACTTAATCCTAACGATACTAATCTAATTACCTGAGAGCAGGAAAAAGAATAAATGTTACAACAGATTAGAATTTCTCTTCTCTCGATATGTTGAACTGGGAACCAAATTAGTGAAAATCACTTGGAATAAAATCAGTTTCTCAAAAGGGCTATGTGAGTCTTTGTGAAAAAGTACACCGAGATGTTATTTGGGATAAACCCAAGGCAGGGAACCTTGCAGGATATGGAAGAAGATAGATTTATTATAATCTCTTTTAACTAGAAAGACAGATACTCACTATCTCATTTATATATGGAATATGAAAAAAAATCACATAAACCAAAAATGGTAACTCACAGAAAAAGAGATAAGACTTGCGATTATCAGAGACAGAGGGTTGGGTGAGGGGGAATTGAAAGAATATAATCAAAAGGTAAAAACTTCCTGTTATGAGATAAATAAACACTAGGGCCTTACTGTACAGCATGATGACTATATAATGTATGATATATAAGGAAGCTGTTAAGAGAAAAAATCCTAAGAATTCTGAGATCAAGGAGAAATTTTTCTCTTTCGTCTTTCTTTCCCTTTTATTGTAACTATATGAGATGCTAAATGTTAGCTGAACCTAATGTTTATTACATTTCACAACAGATGTAAATCAAACCATCATACTGTATACCTTAAACCTGTATGGTGATGTATGTCAATTGTTTCTAAGTAAAATAAAAAAAAAATATTTAGAACACCTCAGTTCAGTTCAGTTCAGTCGCTCAGTCGTGTCCGACTCTTTGCGACCCCATGAATCACAGCACGCCAAGCCTCCCTGTCCATCACCAACTCCCGGAGTTCACTCAAACTCATGTCCATCGAGTCGGTGATGCCATCCAGCCATCTCATTCTCTGTCGTCCCCGTCTCCTCCCGCCCCCAATCCCTCCCAG
>SPDY01014909.1:278637-290463 GCA_006461725.1 Moschus chrysogaster | reverse complement strand
CAAGAGAATTCAGTTTTCATTTATGAGGAAGAAGGGGTCATTTCAAGGTGATACTTGCCTGAGGACAAAGTAAATCCAATTAAAAATATTTTTGAATAATTAATACGTATATTCGAGGGCAATCAGCATCTGACAAAATTCAGTTCCCCATCCACAGATGGGCTTACACAGGCATGGCTGAGCTTGGCCTGACTCCTCCCCATGCACCCTCCTGTGTACAAACCACACGTCCTGCAGGAGCAAAACCGGGCTGTGTGGAGGCAGACGGCCGAGACTTTATCCTCCGTGCATCGAGAGATGTAAACCCGGAAGACAATGAAGAAAACCTAAACGCTTACAGCCTGTCTGAGTGTGCTCCACACCTGGGAGTCTAACAGGAAAGATGAAAGTGTGCTCTTTGCTTGTGTAGTCATAATCACAAATGCTCACAATACAATTGATGTGGTAAATTCCTTTGATCCCTTATTTCTGTAGTATTAGGATGATGTTTCCACATTCACACAGTGTCCTGAAAAATAAACACGTAATAATGGTGTATCCATCCCTTGAAAAAGATTTTCTATCTCTTTCTGAAAAGTTTTTATGTAGATGTTTAATAAAGTCATAACCGAGACGCGCTCTTCGACATACATTGAAAATGTCCAACCCAAAGCCTGGATTAGCTTTGCATCATTGAGATAATGGACTGCGTTTTGATCAGTGGTACACTCGCCTGGAACCCTAGATTGGACACTTTCAGAAAAGATGAAGAAAGCAGATTAAGAACTGCCTGCTCTTACCGGAGGTGGAGAGGGGCAGGTCTGCCTACTTTGCAGAATTAAGACAGGACTCTGGGTATGTACATATGTGGCTTTGGGCCACGGCAAAAGAGTTTCAAGAGTGGTTTCATTTTAACCTGGTCATAACACTGTAATAACTCAGGATTCAAGATAACACACTAAAAACTATTCCCACTCTCCTCTGCCTGGATTTCAGGATAACTCCTCCCTTTGGACTTAGGGAGTCATTCCCTTCTTTCAGCAACTCTCCAAAAGAATTCTCACTGCCTGCAGTGACACCTACTGCTTGCAGGATTGTTCTACCTGGGGATGGAGACAGACCACAGAACCCCAGCCGGGGACGTGAAGATGAAGTGATCGCATGTGAGCACGAACTGATCCTTGTAACTCGGAAATGCAGTTCCTAATAAAACCGGTGCTTGTTCTGGGGCCAGTCCTGAAGCTGGAAGTCAGTGCATTTTGCCTGAAGCCTAGCATTGAACCCAGGACCCCCAGATTCCCTTCCCCAGCAACAAAGGGAGTGTGCTGTCTTTGGGAGCCTCGGTTCCTTCTTCCCTCCCGGCTTCCCCAGCCCAGCCACCCAGCTCTCTGGACTCGGCCCACGGAAGCGGCCCTGCTCTGCCTCAGGATAAACCACTACCTGATTAGCAAAATAATTATTCCAACTGCCTCCACGTTCTGGATAGTGTTAAGAGGGTTGTTTTCTGTTTTTCAACAAAACAATGTTAATTTTCTCTTGGAACATCTGTGATGCATTCACGAAACTGCTAAATTAAGACAATATTATTTTAAATCACTATCTTTGCTACCTTCTCAACCTTAGAAAATGGCAGCAAATATTTAAATTTAAAACTGTGCTTCCCGAGATATTCACTGGAATTCTGCCGTTTCCAATGTGCAGGGATACGTCTGCAAGTCAGTTTTTCCCCTTATATGTTTTAAAGGAGCATCACAAACAACAACACAACAATCTTTCTAAAAAAGAAATGGCTAAACATTAAAGTGAGTGTGCTGTGAACATTCACTTGGTAAAGCTATAGTTATTTTCCTAAATACTAGACTGTAGACATTGCACTGCCCTCCATTCACCAGGTTTCAGGAATTCAGCTGGATTCAGTTCCATCCATCTTTGACAAATCATCCAGTATTGGGGAGGATAACTCTTTTCCTAGGATGTGTGTCCAAAGAAACCAGTTTTTAAAGAAGATAGAAGGGATTTCACTTGCTATATTTTCAATAGGATGCACAATGAATTATTTCTCATTTTTGCTTTGACAAAATCAGAATGTGGGAATATTCAAATTCATGTCAGTTTTTTATTTTTGCTGGCTATTTAATAAGCTGACACATATACAGATATATTTTATGAGTATAGCATATCCTAGGCGTGTATAAATCTCAGATATATAAAGCAGGATCACTAAACATAATTTAAACAAGTAATAAGAGCCCTCATTTCCCCACACAGCACATGCAATTGCAGCTATGATAGAACCCATCACCACTGCCTTGGAATCATATGACTTAGTTTTGAATTGCTGTCCTTAAAATCTGACAATGGAAAACGAGTCCTCAGCATCCATCAAGGCAATCACGGAAGTTAAGAAGTTACTTTCTGAGAACCAATTATTGTTTGCTACTCCATAGTGCCACCACATGGAGTGATATTCGAATATAATTCAAGTGTTTTAGGCTCAAGAAACTGTCTGCAAATAATACTCTGCAAACTTCAGTAAGGCAGCAGAGAGGGAGTGCTCTGGTCTCCTCCCTGGCGTGTGGAGTTCAGAGTGCTTCCTTGTGAAAACAGAGACGTCCCGTTTCTAAGAGCACGAATGCACTGTAGTAAAAACAGAAGAGCAAACTGCTTTATTCCATCAGTAAAAAGAGAACCATTTGGTAAAAGGATGCATTGCACATTCTCTATTTAAATCAGTTTATAAGAAGCAGATGTTACGTTTTCCTGGGTAAGAAAAAAAAGGAGTTATAAATGAATTAAACCAATTTTTCAGTGGATCTCTGACTCTCCCTTCTCAATGCATTTGTGGGTTTAGTAATCACTGAGATTCAAGGTTAGGTTAACAATGTAAATGGCTATATCACCTATTCTTTAAACTCTCACGGGCCAGTTTAGGAAAGACCACCAAATCCAAAGCTGGTTTTTAAAACGTAAACCCACATAGGTTCCAAATCACATTAACAAGAGAATCTTCAGAATAAAAAGTCACCACAGAAAAGCATCTTTGAAAAACACAGCCGAGGCTTAAATTCTATGTTCTAATAAAGCGTCTGTGATTTCAGATTTCATGATCTCTGTCAATTGGCTGTAAAGTATAAATTGCAATTCAAGCAAGTTTGAGAGCGTTTTCCCTTTTTTGTAGAGGAGGTTGGTATAAATTGTGAGGGTGTTTAACATCCAAGCCTCCTCTGGGAAGGGGTCACGTTTCTGATGAGGCCCCGTTTCCCTCCCCCCAGAACCCCACACGGTTCAGCACATTTAGGGGGCTTTCCATCGTAACTGTCTGTAAAAGAGCTTTCGTCACACCGCGGCCCCGGATGGCCTCAGCAGAGGCCTCTGTGCGCGGCCGTTTGTAAAGTGCAGGCCTGTGGGGCGAATGCTGTGGACTCCAGGATGGTTGCTCTGAGCTCATTCTTAACGATCTCCACTCAGTTACTAACTTCAACAATGTTTTTTCCTGAGACTGCATTAATGAATCCAATAAATAAAGCATTGTATCACCCATCCAGAATGGACATTAATTTTAGAACAAAACATTAATCAATTTAAATTTATGTACTAATGCAGACACAATCAATTTCAACTTCTTATGACAATTAGCAAAGCTTTTGCTACATCCCCGGAACACACTGACCCATCAATTACGGTTTGCATCAAAGTAATGCTAATGACACCTCCTTCTTCCTTAGGCTGTCGGCACCCACCCGATTGGTCCATTCGAATGCAGCAAATCAATTAATATAAATTATACATGCACGGAAAGATGGGTTAATATCATAAGTTAATTTAATTAATTGTGTTTGATTAAATGAGGTCCTTTCATTAGCCCACTTAGCCATGAACCATATATACATCATCATAATCCTTTTACAAGCCCCACCGCCCAGACAGAGACCTGACATCGGAGCATATTCAAATCACCAGCCTCAGCCACGCAGACCTCCCTGCATAATTAACAGCTCAACGAGCTGCAGTCACTTAGGCCGAAAAGAAAACTGTTCACATCAACCTCTCTGATACTGTTTAAATTGAAGATGTCACGGGTAAAACAAAGGTGAACAGACAATGGTAATTAAAAATTAAAAAGGACAAGGGGAGTTTGCAAGTGATGGCAGTGCATAGAAAGAGGGCTGGGCCCCGGTTCAGAGACGCACCACAGAGCGTGCGGGTGTGCGGTCCTTTCTGGGAGGGTGCGGTGTGGATGGCCTGCAGGACTCGGAGGAGTCGGACACACTTTACAGGGAGGGTGGACGAGGGCTGAGCTCGGAAGTCAGAAGCGACTCTATCAGGGACAAATGGAATTGTCGCCTAATGCTGCCCAAAGCCGCCCTTTGTCGGATCCCGCAGTGATGGGGAGGTGCGAGGCGTCCTGACAGGGCCCTGACGTTTGCTCCCCCGCGTGTCTCCACCACGGCCAACGTCAGGTGTGACACCGGGCCCACACAGGAGCCCGCCACGCCGCTGCCACCCGGCCCGCCTCTGAGGGCCAGCTCCTTAAATGGATTTTCCTGCAGACGACATGACAGAGCCTTGACATAAAATATAGGGATGTCTGCTGGAAGTTATTCATCCCTTCCTGGTTCGATGCACAACCTTCCAGGGATGGTTTTAATTCACACTGATCCCCGAGTATAACAAATAGCATGCTGCGTTTCAGAGATAGACCCGGGGCAGCATTGCGGAGAGAAGGTACCAGAGGCAGAATGGAAGGGGCAGACTGCGTTGCCCAGGTTGTGGCCACAGGAGCACACGGAGGGCAGTGTGGGAGCACTTAGGCAGAGGATCCAAAAGACCACTAATAAAAGTATCCCCGAGGCACAGGGGGTGACGTCCGCATTGGCAGCTACTTGTTGGGATTGCTCCTTGCGTTTTGGACATTTGGATACAGATGTCACAGCAAGATATACAGAGCTTGGACTTAGGGGCATTTGTACCATCTTTAGATGACTATCTAGCAGTCACCAACATAAATAATAGCGCGTCAAAGGCAAATACAAACGTTACAAATGGATCGACCCTCATCCACAGGTGCATTTAGTTAATGATGTCTGAGAAATAACCGCAACTGGACAAAGAAGAGGGACAGATGTGGCTCAGAAAGTAACATGTCTTGGCAGCAAGAAAGGACCTGCTCCTTTTCATGCCAGCTGAGGAAGGCATCTCTTTCTAGGGAGATAAACTGACGCAGATAGAAGCTCACGCACACACGGCACGGCTTGTCGGAGATGCTGAGAGCGCAATGCTGTCCACGCGGGTGACATAGCTCCACTGCCATGCTGATACAGCCCGCCCGGGAGTAGGGACAGGCCCTCTACAGGCGCGGGCGGTGCAGGAGAGGCTCCGGCTCTGGATGTCCCACTCTGACCCTGCTGGCCGTGTGGCTCCGGGCTACCTCAGCGCCTGCCTTTGGCCTCAGTGATGAGAGGCGTCACTTCCGTGCCAGGGCTGATTCAGGCTCCAGGTCAGCTTAGAACAGAGCCTGGACACCTTCGGCCTCGAAGTCATTTTCGCTTGTATTGTTATCATTTCTTGCATCTCCTTTTACCTCCTGGCACAGATGACAGCAGGCTCGGTGACCCCAGGCTGAGTGACGTCGGGCGTGTCGTATGTGACCCCGTGATTCAGGAGACGATCACCCCCCTTCCTTGCTCAGCGTCTGTGCCGCCCACACAGCCTCCCAGCCGCCTCCCAGCTCCTGGGTCTGGACCCTGGGATGCACTTCTCTTCCTGGGCCCGGTGGATCCCAGGACCGTCCTTCTCACGGCAGGTGGCTGGAGTGTGAGCCTCAGGCCGCAGACACACACCCAGCGCCCCTGCTTCCTGCTGGCTCCCATCCCAGTGGCTGGGTAGCCACGTGGAGGGGCCATGTGAACACACCACCAAGGCTGCAGCAGGAGGAGTGGCATCTTCAGCTTAAAGGGAGCACAAGGAGGTGAACATGAAGGTTCCCAGACCGCCCCCCAGAGGCCCACCGCTATCATATTAGAAAAGTCAGTGAGCATTTGGCATCTGGAACCCTTCCAATCACCCCGGAATTCTGAGAAGTGTTTGTTTCCACATCTTTTTCCCCCATTATGCCAGGTCCATAGCAAGTTTTTAAACATGAACTCAAATACAGTCTTTTCAATGAAAGAATAAAATGAGGAATAAATCAATGAATCAAGGATTAAAAACATCCATCTTTAGTGGTTCTGTTCCACTGGATACACAGTGTCATAGAACCTTGAGAATTATTCTGAAATCTCATTCATAACATGTCCCTCCCAAAACAATTTTGTTCAGCTGCCGAAGTCTTAGGAGTGTAATACATCTTTCAAGAAGATAATTCAAATACAGGGTATTGCTTTTTATTTATTTATTTTTTAATAAACTGTGATTGAAATAGACCTTAAGGATTTAGGGAAACTAATTTGAGAGTTTATGTTCAATTTATTAAAACAATAAAAATCATCAAAAATTTAATTTAAAATTAAAGAGACTAGAGTTCTTTTTACCCGGAAACAATCCAGTGCTTTTTTAGGAGTTCCTTCCCAACACTTCACCCCATCAATTGCTTTCTAGTGGAAATGACTTACTGTGATCTATCAGGTATGGTCATTTTTCAGAATGTAAAATCTGAGGAATTCTCACGTGGCCCTAAAAGCAGTTCCTTTCCTGCTTGCCCAGCATGATGAATAATTTAAAATGAGGAAGTAGTATTGGTGACTATTAGCTTGAAGTTTGCAGATTATGCATGGGGAAAGAAAACTAATAAAAAATATGTGTGACGTCTGGAAAGTTTCACTTCTGTTGACAAGAGCACACCGGCGTGTCTGTGTCTGAGAGCCTGAAACATCCTCCCCAGCAATAACAAGCCCAGGTTTCTTCCCCAGCAGGGGGTACAGAGACAGCTGCAGAGAAACAAAGGGTATATGAATTTCAAATAAAATTGCTGAATTAAGCCTTAAAATGAAGATTCTCAAATGCAGAATACAGGAGGTGTTCTAGGGGAGAAAAAGCTTGATCTGATCTTATGTCATAAGGCACAGCTTAAATAAAAGGTAATGCAAATGAACCCGAAGTTCTGTGCGGGAAGCGGCAATAAAGGGCGTGCCTCCAGGAGTAGAGTGCGCTCGCGAGCTGAACTGTGAGTGCAGCATAGCGCTTTTCTGTGGAGCTGCTGCGCATTTAAGGTGGAAAACACGCCAAGGTCCTTTCAAGCTCCAGCGGTCACCAATGTGGGTATGAACCCCTGAGATGACCCGGCGCCCCAGAAAGGCAGAGGCAAACTGGCAGTGTCTCAGGTGCCCAAGTAGCTGAGTTTAGCTACTTCCAGAAGATGCATGGATCTCCAGTTGGTACCATCACAAGGGGCCACCTGGACCCTGTGGGAGCCTCAGAGGGTTCCCCTGGCATGAGCTAATAGAGGGCAAAGCCACCTTCAACGCTCGGGCCCATCTTGGGAGCCGCATCTTCTGTCCAACACCAGCAATACTGGAGTAGTTGTTTAAAAGAGCAGCTTCAAGATGATCAGACTAAGAGAAGCAAGTCAAAGACAAATATATGATATCACTTATATGTGATGAAGCTAAAAAAGGACACAGATGAGCTTATTTACAGACAGAAATAGATTCGCAGACATAGAAAACCAACTTATAGTTACCAAAAAGGAAGGGGGGCGTAAATTGGAAGTTTGTGATTAACAGACATCACAGGGCTTCCCTGGTGGCTCAGAGGTTAAAGCGTCTGCCTCCAATGTGGGAGACCCGGGTTCGATCCCTGGGTCGGGAAGATCCCCTGGAGAAGGAAATGGTAACCCACTCCAGTATTCTTGCCTGGAGAATCCCATGGACGGAGAAGCCTGATAGGCTATAGTCCACGGGGTCACAAAGAGTCAGACATGACTGAGCGACTTTAACAGACATATGTACCACTACATATAATATAGCACAGAGACTCATGTCTGACCGTGGACCTGAAACTGGCACATGCTGTAAATCAACTATTTCAATAAAAATGTTTTAAAAGTGGTAGTCACTCTGACGCTTCCTTCTCTCTGTTAAGGACACCGTAACCCATTCACTAACCCAACTCACAGAGAAATAGCACAACCCTGTTCCCCTAACTTTGACTGGTCCCATAAATATCAGAAGATCTTCCACAGGAGGATGCCTATTACGTTCAAATCAAAGGGTTCTTCTGTCTGTGGGGTGATCGGACACAGTCCCTTTTTCAAAACCAGGGAAGCTCTGAGGCCCTAGGGTAGAGAAATCTTATTATTTAAACAGTATTTCTGGGTTAAGTGGTCATTTTATTCAGGAAAACTATGTTAACTTCTTGCAAACCCAGGGTTTGATGAACACAGTTTGAGAAATGTGTAATCTCACTTTTCTTTACTAGTCTAGCTAAAGTTTTATCAGTTTTAATTTTTTTCAAAAACGACTTTTGCCTTTATTATTTTTCTCCATGTTTATTTTCTACTTCATTATATTAGGAAGATCCCCTGGAGAAGGAAATGGTAACCCACTCCAGTATTCTTGCCTGGAGAATCCCATGGACGGAGAAGCCTGATAGGCTATAGTCCACGGGGTCACAAAGAGTCAGACATGACTGAGCGACTTTAACAGACATATGTACCACTACATATAATATAGCACAGAGACTCATGTCTGACCGTGGACCTGAAACTGGCACATGCTGTAAATCAACTATTTCAATAAAAATGTTTTAAAAGTGGTAGTCACTCTGACGCTTCCTTCTCTCTGTTAAGGACACCGTAACCCATTCACTAACCCAACTCACAGAGAAATAGCACAACCCTGTTCCCCTAACTTTGACTGGTCCCATAAATATCAGAAGATCTTCCACAGGAGGATGCCTATTACGTTCAAATCAAAGGGTTCTTCTGTCTGTGGGGTGATCGGACACAGTCCCTTTTTCAAAACCAGGGAAGCTCTGAGGCCCTAGGGTAGAGAAATCTTATTATTTAAACAGTATTTCTGGGTTAAGTGGTCATTTTATTCAGGAAAACTATGTTAACTTCTTGCAAACCCAGGGTTTGATGAACACAGTTTGAGAAATGTGTAATCTCACTTTTCTTTACTAGTCTAGCTAAAGTTTTATCAGTTTTAATTTTTTTCAAAAACGACTTTTGCCTTTATTATTTTTCTCCATGTTTATTTTCTACTTCATTATATTCTGTATGGGATTCCCTGGTGGCTCAACTGGTAAAGAATCCACCTGCAATGCTGGAGGCCTGGGTTTGATCCCTGGGTTGGGAAGATCCCCTGGAGGAGGGCATGACAACCCACTCCAGTATTCTTGCCTGGAGAATCCCTGTGGACAGAGGAGCCTGGTGGGCTATAGTCCATGGGGTCACAGTGTGGGACGTGACTAAATGACTAAGCACGCATATTCCGTATATTCTGCTATTACATCCTTTCTTTAGCATTTTGTAGTTGTTGTTTAATTTCTCTTTCTGTTATGACTCCTGACGATACATCTTAGATTTTAAACCTATTCTTTATAATAGAAATCTTTGGAAAGATTAACGTTCCTTTATGAATTGCTATTGATACTGCAAATTTGGATATACTGTTTTTCATTATGATTTAGCTCAAAATATGTCCTAATTGCTTGAGATTTTGTTGAATTTTTATATTTCTTAGAAGTTCCTTGCTCAATTTTCAAATGGTTGGTGATTTTAAAAATATTTCATTCTTGTTTTCTACTATAATTCTGTTGAGGTCAGACTCTGCTTTCAATTCCTTTACATTTATTGAGATTTACTTTATGGCATCATATATGGTCTATATCAGTATATGTTCTATTCACTTGACAATATTATGTACTTGCCATTGCTGTGTGGGAGTCTATTTACATCAATTAGGCCAAGTTTGTTCACAGTGATGTCATCTATATTCTTAATGATTTTGTCTATTTACTTGTTTTAATTATGAAGAAAGAGGTATTAAAGTCTTCAGCTATAACTGAGGATTTGTCTGCTTCTTCATTTAGTTTTATTTTGCTTCAAATGTTTGAAGCACTGATGTTATCTTATCATATCTTCTTGGTGTAGTCAGATTTTATCTTTAAAAATAAATATATTTTCTTGACACCCTTTTTACCTGGATATTAGTACAGCTTTCCCAGTTTCATTATACTAAGTGTTTACAGAGTAAAATTCTCCATATTTTCACTCTTGGCATTTCTGCATCTTAAAGTGTGCCTCTTACAAATAACACACGGTTTGGTCTTGCTTTCTTACCTATTTTGACAATCACTTCCTTTAACTCTAGTATCCGGTTTATTAACATTTAGTGTGACACTTGATTGGATTGGATTTAATCGCAGCAACTTCGTATTTGTTTTCTTTTGCTCCCTGATTCTTTGCTCCTTTTCGGCCTTCTTTTCAGATAATCAAGTAATTTTTAGTACTGAATTTTGTTTTAGCTATTTTTGTCCTTTTTAAAAGTGGTTGCTTTGGGGATGAAGCTTACTTGCCATGGTCACTGCCAGATGAACCAGCATACATTTGATGTAAGAGTCTTACAACATGGCCACCTTTTGTGATACACCTAGCATTGTGATACATCTCACCTTTACATTTGCTACAGGCTTCAAACTATACTATTTTAGTTTTTATTTTCTTTGTGTGTTAAGTTGCTCAGTTGTATCTGACTCTTTGCAACCCCACGGACTGTAGCTCTCCAGGCTCCTCTGTCCAAGGGGTTCTCCAGGCAAGAAAACCAGAGTGGGTTGCCATTATTTGCTTTAAGGAATCACTTTACTTTTAAATGACATTTAAAAGGAAAGAAAAACTTAAGAAAACATTTCTTTATATTTACACATATGTTTATAATATCCACTTTATAATATACAATCATTCCTGTGACTCCTTATTTTAGCATGACATTGTTTTGCTTCTGATGGAAGAATTTTCTGAAGTATTTCTTATATTTTAGGACTGCTGCCAACAAATTCTTTAAGTTTGCATATATGAAAATGTCTCAGTTTTGCTGAATATTTGAAATACATGTTTGGTAGACATTAGATTCTAAGTTGGCAGTGTTTTTTTCTTCAGCATTTGAAAGAGTTTCCTCCATTCTGGCTGCCCCCAAGGTCAGTAAGCTCTAGGGTTTTGTCATTGCTGTCATTGTTCTGTTTTAGTCTTTTTTCTCCCTGTGATTGGGTTGCATACTTTCCTCTCATCTGTCTTCAAGTTCACTGATTCATCCTTCAGTTGTGTTTCACCTTCTGCTGATCCATCTAAAGAATTTTGTATTTCAGACATTATGTTTTTCAGTTACAGCATTTCCAATTTATAATTTGTATAGCTCTCATATCTCTTCTTAAACTCTCCATTATTATACTTATTTGATCTTTTTACTTACTTTTTATGTAGTCTCCTTAATAAACCTAGCATAGCTATCTTAGGGTTATTATTCATCAATTCCAAAATCTGGAAGATTTATAGGTCTGTAAATATTGACTGCCTTTTCCCTTCACTATGAATTTCATGTTTCAATTTATTTGTTTAGTTAATTTGTTTGTTTTCATTGTGTACTAGGTATTACAAATAATACTTTGTAAGGACTCTAGATTCTGTTATCTTTCTCTAAAAATTGATATTTTTCTAGCAAGCAATTAAATTAACGGTGGATCTCTTATCACTTGCAAGTGGGTTGTTTTTGCAGTTTATTTCAGTACTAAAATTTGGCCAGGGCTGAAGCTCTGGCTCCCCCTGACAATCAGCTCCTAAAGATTTCCCCTGACTTGTGAGCCTCCTGGAGGATACTTTAACACAAAACCATGAAGATCCGATCCCTTGCC
>SPDY01014909.1:171468-188468 GCA_006461725.1 Moschus chrysogaster | reverse complement strand
TGTGTGTGTGTGTGTGTGTGAGAGAATGTGGTCTGTGTGAGTGTGTGTGTGAGTGCCTGTGTGTGCGGTGGGGGCGGGATGTACATCTCCTCTGCTGACACGTGCTGGGGTGCACAAGAAATGCACATGGTGCATCTTGGCGGGCACCCTGCCCTGGCTGTGGGGGGCCAGCCTGCCCTCCAGGTGACACCAGGGCAGCTGGCCTGGGGTGCAGCTCCCTCCCCTCAGGCCACAGGCCAGGCCGCGGCCTCCCTCCAGCCACGGCTCTGGGTTTCCACGAGAGGGAATACCTTCCTGAATCCTGATGATCAGAGAGCAACAGGAATCCCGGGCTCGCTTTTCTTCCTTCCTTCTGAGGGTCTAATTTTGCTCTTTCAATCTGTGCAGAAACATGAACTCGTAAAGCAGAGGAGAGGACACAGTGTGCTGGGCAACCCCACTGTGCACCCAGGGCTCACAGACTGGCGCCCCCAAACCCAGGGCCTTGCTGCTTGCTAGGGGCCACAGGCCGCTGCCCGCTCTCAGGAGGGCCAGCTCCCTCCACTTGCTCGTGTCTCCAAGCCCGAGCTCATCATCACCTGTGACAGCTGGGCTCGCATCCTGATTTCACGGAAAGGAGGTGCGACTAGAAGGGAGGCCCTCACACTCTTTCCTGACCCCAGAAGGCTGAGTCTCCTGCATCAGAGCTTCCTCATGTGCCTCCTTCCTCCCCATCACCCGCCGGGCTGTGTCCAGGATGTCCCCCTGCCCTCTCCTCCACGTGTGTCNTTTGTTAAAAAAAGAAGTTGTGAAACTATGAGGGGTGCTCACGTTCTCTGTCATGCACGCACACACACATATTTCAGTTTATATCCCTAATAGGATAAGGAAGAGTCTCTGAAAGCAGGAGTGCCTATCTCAGGGTCCGATGCTGTGTGCTCAACAAGGCCTTGGGGAGCGGATACAACCCCACAGACCTGATCTGAATGAGGCCACTGACTGTCCACAGTAGAACCATGTCTCAGATGGGCTTGCCTGTTCCTTACCTTTGATCCCTTTTGGGGTTTTGAAAACAGAAATGAGGGAATGAACATTTGACTTCTCTGTTTATGTTCACCTTTACTTGTGCCCAGAATTGTAGGACCCACTCTTTCGAAAGAGACACAAAAGAAGGCAGATTACTGTTAACAACTTCGAAGGACTTTTATTCTTCTTTAAAAATGTTATTTTACAAAAAACTAAAATTAAAAATTTCATTTAAGGAGATTATTTTTTTGTCTTTAAAAGTGATTTTGCTATTTTCTTCATTTTATTTTTAAACTATTCTTTTACATTTTAATTGGAGGCTAATTAGTTTACAATATATGGTGGTTTTTGCCATGCATTGCCATGAATCAGCCACGGGTGTGCATGTGTCCCCCATCCTGAACCCCCACCTCCCTCCTCCCCATCCATCCGGGGCGTCCCAGAGCACCCGCTTCAGGCACCCTGCGCCGCGCGTCGAGTCTGCACTGGCCGTCTGTTTCACACGTGGTGATGGACACGCTTCAGTGCTGTCGTCTCACGGCGTCCCGCCCTCGCCTTCTCCCACACAGCCCAAAAGTCTGTTCTTTACATCTGTGTCTTTTTTTGCTGTCTTGCATGTAGGGTCACCGTTACTGTCTTTCTAAATTCCATATATATGCGCTAATATAGTGTATTGATGTTTATCTTTTTAAAATTGTTCTGAAGTATACTTTATTTACAATGTTGTGTCAATTTCTGCAGTATAGCAAAGTGATTCAATTATACGTGCCTATATTCTTTTTAATACTCTTTTCCATTATGGTTTATCACAGAACATTGAATTTAGCTGCCTGTACTATACAGTGAGATCTTGTTTATCCAGCTTATATAAAATAGCTTGTTGCTGTTTAGTCACTCAGTCGTGTCTGACTCGTCTGTGACCCCATCGACTGTAGCCTGCCACACTCCTCTGTCCATGGGATTTCCCAGGCAAGGATACCAGACTGGGTTGCCATTTCCTTCTCCAAATGAGATTA
Organism: Moschus chrysogaster; assembly: GCA_006461725.1. Classification (NCBI taxonomy): domain Eukaryota; kingdom Metazoa; phylum Chordata; class Mammalia; order Artiodactyla; family Moschidae; genus Moschus; species Moschus chrysogaster. Next base: position 186,447 of record SPDY01014909.1, on the reverse strand, counting down.
ACTCCAATGATAAGAAAGGAAGTGAAGAGGATAAAAGGAAGGGGAGAAAAGCTTCTATTTTTAGTTTTTTAAAAACATATATGATTTTATTTCACTTGTTTTTAATAATTATAGATACTTCATCCTGTATCGACAGAAAACAGCCCACCTTGGAAACGAAACCAACGACCAAACACCTCTTTGCCATCTTTGTCCTGAGCGGGCTGCTTTTGAAGGCCACGGGGACAGGCACATTTCTGTGGAGCTGATGCTCGAGAGGAATCGTGTGCTCCCCTCTGCATCCCTGGAATTTGCTCCCTCAAGGCAGGTTCAGCCAAGATGGAGACCATACGTGGTTGCAGTTTTTGTACTAGTTGCAAAAGTGGTGTCCAGATGCCAGTAGTGGATCCCGCAGCTCTGCCGAGTCCCGCCCAGTGCCACAGACAAGGGCCAGCTCTGAACTGACCAGCAGGACATGGTCCCCGGGACCCACAGCGCCATGTCCATCACTGTGGCTCTAACAAGGCCCTGAACACTGGATCGTCAGAAACAAACGCGTTTCTAGTTCAGGCGTCTGCCTTTTCCTTTTGTAGAATAAATACGTGTGTACACGTAACACACGTGTGCAGAGAGGCTGGGCTGCAGCCGGCGGACGGTGGGGACAGGACAGGCTGAGGACCAAGGAGCGTCCAGATGCAGAGCCTCTTAGGACAGAGCGAGGCCCCCTGTGGGAGGTCTCTCCCCCTTCACTGAGCTCTGAATGCTGAGGAGTTGAAACGCTGTGTCCGCCTCTTGCCCCGTTTCCCTCATTATCCTGCTCTCTCTTCTCTCTCTCTTTATTTCCACATTTGTGAGGAGTTTGCAGCCAATTATACAGTTTTCAGGGGCAGTATCCCAAACTGCCCTGATATCTGACACTGATTCCAAACTTGAGGGTGTTCCCAAAACCATCCTTAAATGAAATTTTTAATTTTATTATTTTATAAAATAAAAATTTAAAAAAGAATAAAAATCCTTCGAGGTTGTTAACAGTAATCTGACTTCTTTTGAGGACTCACAGCATCTGCGGGTGTCTGTGATGCTCATGGGTTTGGTTTATTACAGGGAGAGTCTGCTGGGTGGCAGCAGGCACGGGGAGAAGCCAGAGGGACAGAGTGCAGGGCTCCGAGCTTGCAGCTCCTTGTCCTTTCCCCCTGGGTCAAGCTGAATCACTCCTCCCACATCTGTGTGTGACCACAGCAGTGGCTGTCACCAAACAAGGACGTTTGCCGAAGAGCCAGTGTTCCAAGTTTTTGCTGTGGCTTCGTTACATACCTGTGATGGGTTATTGATTGATTGCCCACGTGGTTAAGGACAGTCTCAACTCAATTAATATGGCAGCATCCCAAGGCTCCTAGACAAACGAAGATGACCTCCCAGGAGCCAGGACAAAGGCTAGACCTCTTTGGGGGCAAGGTTCAACTCCTGAGGACCCAGTGTCCCCATCTAAAGGTTTCTAAAAATGTTCACAAAAACCCCTTTCGACCACAGGTGAGTTTCTGTTTCTGAGGCAGCTTTTGGAGAGCATCTAGAGTGGGGTTGGAGGCCGGGAAGATCAACCAGGTGAGTAGAGGGTTGGAATTTCAGCCCCAGCGTTGACCCCCAGGGAGAGGGGAGGGGCTGGAGGTTGAGATCAAGCACCGGTGGAATCAGTCTTGCCTCGGGCTGAAGCCTCTGCCGTAGCTCCACAGATGAGGTTCAGATCTTCAGGCTGGCGACAGGCGGAGGTACAGGGGAGGGGATGCCCCCTCCCCACCCCCATGGGCTCCATCCTTCTGTTCATCAGTGCCCTTCATGATGTCCTATGTAATAAACAGGTTGCCTGAGTCCATGTTTCTCTGAGTTCTGTGAGCTACTCTGACCAATGAATGGAACCCAAGGAGGGGTGGTGGGTTTGCGGCTGGTCGGTCAGGAGCACAGGTGACAGTCTGGACTTAGGACTGGCATCTGGTGGGAGGGGGGTGGTCTGGTCCTCTGCAGGTAGACCATGTCAGGATTTGGAGAGCTGCTGGGTGACGTGGAGAAAGCCAGGTTGGTCTGGGGGTCCTCAGCCAGCAGTGGTGGCTCTCCTGTCCCGCCCCCCACCGTTCTTCACTGCTCTCTGAAACCCACAATCTGCTCAGAATTCTGAGACAGGCTGTTTCTCTGCCTCCACCAGGTTGAGTCACTTTCTGTGGCTTTTTCAGAGTTCTTTCCACAAACTTCCCTGCTCGGATGAAAGCCTCTACGCCTAAAACACAAAGCTGGGACAGCTGCTTTCTCCCCACCCCTTCCCAGAGCTCAGGGCATCTCAGGCTATCAGCCTTGGCCTCTCCCTCCACTGAGGAGCCACAGAGGAAGAGATGGTCATTATTTCCAGCGACAAAATCTGCAGAAGTCCCAACCTCCCCCCACTTCATGTATCTTCATTCTTTTCAGAAACAATCTTGCTATAATGAAAATACATTTATATATATATTTTAAGCTACAAAAATATTCTATAAATCCTCCCATCTATAGTTACACCGGCACTAACAATTCTAGTCGTGTTCCTTCTGCGTTATTCCATTCCCACAGTGCATCATTTTAGGTCTGTGTCATCCTCACTTGCAGGGATTTAGACAAGGTTTTGGTGGTTGTGTTTCTTTGTGGGAGCATACAGCTCATGAGGACAATCTCTTGTTTCTTAATTTGGGAAACAAAGCTGTCAGCTCACCCCTGAACAGGGTCCTCAGACGTGAGCTCCTTTTCATCGCCAAGGGTTGAATCTGGAGAGGCGCTCGCCTGTGTGAGAGTGTGTATTAAAAGCCACAAGTGGAAAACTGTGGACGTGTGCACAGATGGTCAGGGGCACAGGCCACTGTGAAAGGCCACTCAGAACAATTAACTCCAATTCACGCTAAGCAGAAATAGACAATCGCCCATTCAAATGGGCAATAGTTCCACTATCTTTATCCAAGTCATCAAAACAACGTTCTTCACGTTGGGGTGTCTCCATGAAGGACATCAGGACACACAACCACAAAAACAGAGGGTTCTTTTGTGGATTTCTGAGACCCAAGCCCGGATATCTTGATATTTGCATTACTAATCGCCTTCTTCCAAAACATGTTGACACTTGGGTGGGTTCTGAATAGACTTGTAAGTGGCTCTCCAGGCAAGAGCAGGTCCACCTCACTAACTGCCAACAGCAGAGCCGTCTCAGGCCAGCCTATGCTTGCACTCTGGGAGGAATGCAGACAGAAGTCCCCGTAACCCTGGACCCAGAGGGATCCGTACTCGAGAACAGCCACCCTCCCTCCTCTTTTCCACCCTGGGTTTGCTTCCCCTGGTTTCCATGGATACGGAAGCACAGGCACCCGTATTCCTGCCGGAAGGGTCCCATCCTGGGGGCCCTGGCTCCCAACCCACCCATGGATGCCTCGTCCTATCCTCAGATGCTGTGGGACTGGGGTGCTGCAATGCTCCCCAGTGTGTCCCATCAATGAGGTGTTGTGGCTGACCACAGGGCTTCTTCGGTGCCCCCCAAAGCCCCACTTGTTGACAGGTGGACGATGTGTATGAGGTTGTAAATGAAAATCGGGGGCATGATTGATTAAGTGGCCGTGTTTCTGTAGCCCCCTCTTCATTAGAATTCCTTGCTGAAAAGTAAGAACTGGAGATCGGTCACAACCAGCGTCACAAATTTGGACAACCTCAGCACACAGAGAAAGGGCGGAGCAGGGCAGAGCTGCCCCGTCCTCTCAAGCCATCCCGCCCCTCTTCTCCCACCGCGCCCACAGCCTGGGCTCTGTGTCTGTGTTCATGCACGTGGACTATCACTTGGCTATAAAAGGGATGCATCTGAGTCAGTTCTAATGAGGTAGATGAGCCTAGAGGCTATTATACAGAAGTAAGTCAGTCAGAAAAAGAAAGACAAATATCACACATTAAAGCGCATATAGGGAATCTAGAAAGATAGTGATGATGAACCAACCCGGATAATCTACATTTTCGTTCCTCTTAATGCATTCCGTCACAGCTGCCAGACATCCAGTGGGCACTCAATGAGTAACAGGATGGCAGGGACAAACCCCGCGTCCCGGGGCAATTACTGAGGAAGGGCAAGTCCAAGGTGTCTGTGAGGACCCATCTGCCCTCCCGGCCCCACAGACAGGGCTCTCCTTCCACACGGCCTCCTCCAAACACCATCGGGGTGCTGCGGGCCCTGCAGGTCTGGGGTTAATTTCAGCATCCCCGAGAAGGCCTTCCCTGCCACCCAGCCCCGAATCAAGAGGTTAAATACCCCTCGTGCTGCAGCAGTATGTGTCTGCCTCAGCCCTGATAAGAGCTGAGAGCCGCCCGGCCACCCACTCTGTCCCCTGGCCGCGGAGGTGGAGGCCCCCAGTGGGAGGATGGCTAGGCTTCACCCCCACCATGGACTAGGCGCCCAGTGAATGCTTGTTGAACAAGTGAAATCTCTGAGGATTTTCTGCTTCCCGTCTGGCTCCAGAAAATCTCCTTCCCCCCTCACACCCCGTTTCTATTTTCTATGTCTTGAAGATGAGGTGACAATTGCTTACCTCCCAGACTGTGAAATGAACACTCCAAAACACTTTTTCAAATGCTAAGGCTGTAAAAGATTTACTCTATAAAACAACTTGACCAATAAATACCTAATAAATTCACTTGCAATTTCAAAATTACAAAACCTTCTTGATGATTTGATGAAGCTGAAAAATGCTAAGTCATTGTGATTTCTGTGTATTTGTATATTCATTATCTGTTTCATTGAGTGGAAAAGCTTGTTTTAATTCTGGTACAAAGGAGATCACAATCTTGATCAGTCTCGTTCTAATGAAATCAGCCTGGATATAACCATTTCCTCCACTAGCGTCATCATCATTACCTCTGGTAAAGGAATGCCGTGAGCTCAAAAGAATTTCTTCTTAAAAAAAATAAAGAAATGGGTGCTGTTTTAATGTTAGATATGAAATCAAGGTTGGTGAAGGAAATAAACAATCTTGATAAGCATTATAATGGTAAACAATGATCCAAAACATCAGTTTTGGAAAGAGTTCACAGTCTAAAGAAGTTGATTTCTAATTAGATGTGAATTATACTGTTTTCTATATTATGTTTAATTAAAGAATGAGCAAATAGTTGTGACAACTGGCAAGATGGTTATTTTGTACCATCTCGGGCTTAGCTAAGCTACAAAAGGGGCATGCAATCAGCAATTGTCTTTAAAAAGAGCACTTAGTATAAAATGATTAGTTTCATCAATTTAGACCTATTTTCTTAAACAAATAGTACCACTAGAACAGCTTTGTCTGTTCAAACTGGAAGACCTTTTTACAACTGAAAAGAAGCACTGTTTTGACACCATCCGGTTCTTCTTATGAGGGCAAACCATCTCATTTCACATGATTAACACCTATCACATTTACCAGGGCACCAGAGAAGCCACTAATCTGCCAGATATGAATTTACCTAATTTTAGTGTCCTACTATATAAAAATCTTAAATGTTATGAAGTTTAATAAAAATACAGTTTTTCAATGGCTGTGCATTCAAAAGAAAATTGCATTTGTAAAATCATGATCAATGATTTATTACAGTTGGAAAAATATTTGTGTTTCTATAAATAAAGAAACCAGTCACTCCTAAAGTAAGTCAACCCTGAATATTCATTTGAAGGACTGATGCTGAGGCTAAAGCTCCAATACTTTGGCCACCTGATATGAAGAGCTGACTCATTGGAAAAGACCTTGATGCTGAGAAAGATTGAAGGCAAAAGGAGAAGGGGACAGAAGAGGATGAGATGGTTGGATGGCATCACCGACTTGACGAACATGAATCTGAGCGAACTCCAGGAGATAGTGAAGGACAAGAAAGCCCTGGAGTGCCGCAGTCCCTGGGGTTGCAAAGAGTCGGACGTGACTTAGTGACTGAGCAACAAAGACAAACTAAACAAAACTGAACCTTTAGTGAAAGGGAAGGGAGAAGATTAGCAAACCCATCTCCACGGGAAATATGTACAGATACTCACACACAGATGCACACACACTTCCCTTTTTGCATGTTTAGTTATGTATCAGCAAGTGTTTCTTCTTGAGACCCACTTCTGAGCCCTAAGTGTAAGCATCTGAGATCACTCTGCTCTGAATAAATTGTGCAGTTTCACAGAGATGCCCACTGTGTGGAGGGTCACACATCCATGGTGGAAATACTGAGAGTTCAGAAGGAAGGAACACCTGATGGTAAGCAGACTCATTACTTGGAGTAATATTGTGAGAAGTAAATGAAAGCTACAGGTGTCAGACGGTAACACTTTGCACTAAAAAGATCAATCAATGCATCTCTTCAACCACTGAAAAAATTAGGAAGTAGAGAAAATCATAATTTGAAATAAAATTGCTTGCTCTAACATGTCATTCTTAAATATTTGAACCAGCCTAACATGGAATTTATTTCTAAAATCACTGGCTTGATGGATCGTATGGAGGCTCCTGGATCATGTCGATTTGTACATTTCTGGGATAAACTGATTGCAAAGATAATCTAAAGAAAAACTCAGAGTTTAGACTGACTTCTGTGCTTTAAAACTGAACACATTCCTAGAATCAAGAGAATATACAAAATCACTCTACCTAAATACTCTAGTGACTCTAATGTTAATTACGTTTTCTTGCTAAGTGCGTGCTCTGTCGATATAGTCGTGGCCAACTCTTTGAGACCCTATGGACTGTAGCCTGACAGGCTCCTCTGTCTATGGAATTCTCCAGGCAAGAGTACTGCAGTGGGTTTCCATACCTGTGTTTTCCTGGTTAGAGGTTTTTTGTTTGTTTGTTAACCTGTATCTTGTTTTTATCATAATATTAATATATTTAAAAGGGATAAGGAAAATCTAATTTCTTGGCTTGTTACATTAGCAAGATACTCATTTCCAGCAGTCTGAAATTTATGGAGGCTATTACATTATACTCTTTTAATCAGCAGAGCTTGAATTCTTATCAGTGCATTTTGCATTATGATGGAAGACATTGATTAAGTTGTGCTTAATGGATTATCAGATATTATCTTCTGTGCAATTTGTAAAGAATTAGGTTAATAATTTTCCAATCTTAAGGTCCAGAAAATTTGGTTTCTTTAATAGGGCATGATTTATTACTTGTACAATGATTGGTTTGATAGAGTGCATGAGAATTAAATTTAGGACAGTTGTTTGGCCATCTAGGAAAGAACAAACACATTTATGATAAACATAATCAGGGCCAAACACTACCCAGGGAGTATTTTATTGCTATGAAATAGATGTGCTTGAAGTAGAATGGCAGTCAACTAACTTTAGAGGAAAATAATACAGCTTAAAACCATTGGGTGACATAAACAAACGTGGGAATTTCAAAAAAGCTTAGTAAAGGCATCAAATGGATTGATAAATATTAAAAAGACACAAACTTCTTATTAAATAGTTTAATGGAATCAATTAATCTGACATGCTTAAAAAAAATCAAACGCTCCCACTTGAAGATAATTGTTATACTAGGCCAGATGGTGTTTCATTTATAAAGAACGTATATTAAGACTTCTTTTCACTATGTGTAAGAAACTTGGAATTTTAAAAATATTAATAGGAATTATAATGAATTTCAGGTCTGCAAATGTTCCAATCTACTTTTAATATCAATTATTGCTTTTTTCCCAATTATTTTCTTTTCCCCTGAATCCTACCTCATTTCTTCTAAAATTACCTTTACTTTCACTGCTTTTTAAAAAAATTGCACTTTCGTTTCTACAGTGTTCCATTGGTTTCTGCCATCCACCATGAATTAGCCATAATTATACATATGTCCCTTCCCTCGTGAACCTCCCTCCCCACACCAATCCCTCCCTCTGGTCATCACAGAGCTCCAGGCTGGGCTTCAGTGTTATAAAGCAACTTCTCACCAGCTATCCATTTTACACATGATAGATTTTTTAAAAATATAAAAACATCTTAATACACATGCAATATCTCTACTGCATAATTCTTTTTAACAAAAATTTATTTTGTTTGCTCTTGGCCCACTCTTTCTTAACGTGAACAGGACCATTCACATTGAAATATCGGTGATTACAAACAAGAACATGTAACGTTGGCCATAAAATTAGTAACGCAAGTTGCACACACTGGTCACAACTAGATAAAAGTAAAAACTTCAGACATTGATTTGGCAAGATCAGAATCTCAGTGTCCTAATGGCTGGCCTTGTGGGATTAATTGTTTGGACTATTTAATGCTTTACTTTTCATCTGCCTTTTTCTTACAAGGTTAATTATAATTGCAGCATACTAAGCAGACTCCAAGTTTGTGTGTGTGTAAACCCAATTTTTAATTGGAGCTATTTTTTGAATTAGGATGAATTTTACTTTGCTTTGTTTGGATTATGTGTTAAGTCGCTTCAATCATGTCCAACTGGTTGTGACCCCAGGCTCCTCTGTCCCTGGGATTCTTCAGGCAAGAATACTGGAGTGGGTTGCTGTGCCCTCCTCCAGGGGGCCTTCCCAACGCAGGGATGGAACCTGCATCTTTCATGTCTCCTGCATTGGCAGGTGGATTTTTACCACTAGCACCACCTAGGAAGCCCTAGTTTTGATCATAACAGAACACAAAAGAGAATGTGCCAGTGAATTTCTCAAACCTCAGGGAAAGGCATGAGAGGTCTGCCGAGGACTTCTCCCAGCGGTGGAAACCCTCCACTGTCGTGGCGGTGAGCCCAACACAGACCATCCGGTGAAACAAACTGCAAGTTTAACTGAAAGCTAGAGAGTAGCTGATTGTGAAAATAACTTTCTCATGGTGATTATTTTTAGATATATTTTTTCTATAAGAGTAGATATAGGTTTGGTGAAGTTTATTTATAAAATCCTCCATGTGTTTTTCGGGCATTTCATTTTTGTATTAGAACATTTATTTTTTCACAAAAACACTGGAAAAAGCAAGATTCCCTTTGTAAAGGGAGTTGATTTAAGTGAATCAAGCAAACAGTTGATTCCATTCTGAACATCTGAACCCATACACAAAAGGACAGCCACATTTGGGTAAATACATCAAATATACAGAAATGTATAAAACTTAATCATGTCATTTATAGTGTGGCTGTTAAGCAGCAAATTGCATTGGAAAATATGTTAAAGAATAAGGAAGTCACCTCACCAATCTACTCACAGGGCTCTTTTACATTAAATGGAAGGGACTCTGCGTCCATGTGAAACGCGCTGGCTCTGGCTTGTACGTGGGCTAGGGCATTGCTGAGTTCTCACCTGGCTCAGGTGGGCCTGAAGATACTTCATCACAGGGGACCTGGGCTACACTCTCCAGTCTTTAACTGGATCCAGCTCCGTCAGTAGGGAGTCATCAGACTCTAGCCCCAAGGGCCCTGGGAAGACCCCCCCTGGGCCTGGACTTGGTGTCCAGGGGCACTGGTGATGCCAGTGTGGAGAGGATGCTCCTAAGTCACTAGCTCTTCTTGCCAGAATTCCTAGACTGGCCCAGAGAGGAACAGATGAGCTCACCGTGTTCCCACAACAGCATGCTTGCATTACCTGAGGGCAGCTAGCCCTCATCAGTGCTGGAAAGCGGGATCTGTAACAAATAGCTTCAGATTCTTGTAACTGTTTGAATCTCCTCCTCAGGCCAACAGAGCTCCAGCCTGCTTTCTGCACTTGTGTGGCCCCTCCCTGTTTCTAGGGCACTGATGTCAGGATGGGTGGGGAAAGGATAGCCACTGGGTACTTAAATCGTGTCTCCATGTCTGCTCAGACCTCAGGGAAGCTGGCTGCCAGCTTAGGCTGAGAGGAGTCTCTGTACACACTGCACACTGCGGCCGCCTTGGTGGTTTCTGGACCACTGAGGGGGAGCAAAGAGCTGTGTTTCTCTAGTTGAAGGTAAATACAATGGCATGCTTGAAAGACAGCTTTCATGGACTGTACACTGGTAGTCAAATACATTTTATGGATTTGCTCATCAAACCTGACCCAATATTTTGAGTCCCATAAGGTTACACTGAAGATTTTATTTTTGCTGTTGTTCAGTCTCTAAGTCATTCCTGACTCTTCGCAACCCCATGGACTGCAGAACACTAGGCTCCTCTGCTGTTCACTATCTCCCTGAGCTTGCGCAGACTCATATCCATTGAGTCTATTGAATCCTGGATGCCATCTAACCATCTCATCCTCTGCTGCCCCCTTCTTCTCCTGCCTTCCATCTTTCCCAGCATCAGGGTCTCTTCGAATGAGTTAGCTCTTCGTATCAGGTGGCCAAAGTATTGGAGCCTCAGCATCAGTCCTTCCGATGAATATTTTAGTTAAATATAAATTGGGTGATTACTTATTTCCTACTTCAAGAATACCATGACTGGTACCCTATCTCAGTTTTTATCTGCTATAGGAATAGCTAATATTTACTGAGCTCTTATGACATGCCGGGCACTAGATATCATGTGACTCCAACACCAGCCCGTGAGGTGACGAAAACCTCTTTCTGCATTGAACTGATGACGAAATTAGAACCAGTGAAGTCAGGAGACTGGCCCCTTATCTCACGACAGCTGTGGGGCCAGGTCAGGGACACATGGATTCTCCAGAACCAGTGAAGTCAGGAGACTGGCCCCTTATCTCACGACAGCTGTGGGGCCAGGTCAGGGACACATGGATTCTCCAAGCTGCCGCCCATGCCCTCCGCTGCTTCTCAAGTTCAAGCCCCAGGTACGGGGGACACACCCTGTACCATCAGGGTTCCCATTAGAGTCCGTGTGTCACACGGAGGTAGGGACACTTCCTGGGGAACAAAGACAAGCCCGTTGTGCCCACTGAAGTTGTACATGGTAGGGGTATTGTTTGGATCAAACTAGATTTCTGTACCCAAGTTCCGGGAGACTAGTAGGTGTCACCGTCACCATGAAACCCAGGGGATGATTCTGCTTCCCCAAATCCTCCCCTTCAAACGTGCTTAGCCTGGGGGTCCTTCCAAGAAAGTTGTCAGAGCACTCTGGGCAGCTGCTCAGAGAGGGATCTGGGGGCCCCGCCTTTGTGCTCCCGGAACAAGTCAGGACCTTGAGCACTTTCTGGGCTTCTCCTTTGACCCGACCTCCAGGATGTGACCACTGACCCCCACCGCTGCTGGGACAGAGGACCCCAGCCCTGTGTCTGGGAATGGTCAGTAGGGAACCACCAGATCCCCACCACGAGCTGCAGATGCAAACAGCACCCAAGATGCAGAAATTGCCTTGGCGTGCGGGTCAGTGGTGATTTCATTTGTAAGTAATGTTTTGATTGTCACAGATTATATGTTGCCCTCCCCGCCTGACATTTGTTGTACAGCGGGATTGATTTTTGTGCTCCAGTATGAAAAGGTCACTTTGATCAATGCAGTGTAATTGGCACTAAATTAGGATCATATCAGGTTATTTTGCTATTTAATGATGAAATATTAAAGAAAAGCAGGGGTAGATTGCAGACACTAACGTGCACTTGAAACCTGCTGTAATGATGCTTGATTTTGTAAGAAAAATGGAGAGAAAAACAACTCAAGTGCCGAAAATGACTGTGATGTATTGGAAGAGTGGCTCGGAATGATGTATTTTCGCTGGAGAAAGACTGAAAGCCCCAGACACAAAACACACAGCCCAGCAGTCAGTTCTGCCCTGCTGCACAGAGAGAAGCCTTATAAAGGACCCTATTGATGAGGGGCTCATTACGTGCTAGTTAGAAGGGCTAAGCCTTTCCCTTCTGCATACAGTAATTACGTCTAAAAACACGCGTGCGCCCCGCACCCACTTATTAGACAAACCTCAGCCTTTGATAACCTGCGACTTAGTTATGATCCCCCAGGTTCCAACGCTTTTCTGCTTGTGGAGAGTATTTCAAGCCCCTTGTCTGTTTTTACGGGTTTGCACCTAAAGGAATTGTAAGCATCGCACGGAGTGTTAAATACCATGTGTTATTTTCTCCCTTGTAAATAGACGCATTCTCCCATTATTCTGAAATGTTGTTGAGCAAGAAAAAGCTGCATAAGATTATACTTTTAAATGCAGCTAATGTTGCAGGAAATTTGCCGGGCGCTTTGCTGCCATTAAGTATATCATCAGGCTGCAGCATGAACTTAACCTGCGACTCGGAGATGTTAACCATTTTAGCAGTTAGAAATATGGCACCACAGTTATTGATAAAATAATTCAGGTGCCATTTGATAGGAAAGGGGAGAGGATGGCGGCAGCCACAGGGGTGTCCTGGAGCAGACCAAGGACAGGGAGTTGGGGGCCTTGGAGCTGAAGGTCACCATCCTTCCCAAGGAGATTTCAGACAGGGCCCCTGGACGGCCGTCCCGGCTTCCAGGACACAGAAGAATGACAACACTGTAAAGCAAATGGCTCATGGTGGCGTGCGAGCCACCGCCGCTCCTTTTGTCCAGAATGACACGTGTCATCTGGGTCAGGAGGATGCTTTTGCTTGTGCTAGTGTCTGCGGTGAGTGGAGTTGTATCTCCCCCAGAAGCTGCGTTCAAGTCCTGACCCCTGTTCCTGGGAACGTGGCTTATTGGAAATAACGTTTCTGCAAATGGGGTCAAGTTAGATGAAGCCACTGCGGACGAGCTAGCCTGTGACTGGTGTCCTTCCAGAAGGGAGGACCGAGGAACAGAGGGGACCTTGGGAGAAGCCACACGTGGACACAGAAACTGGACAGCCCTGTCTGCAGGCCAAGGGCCAGTGAGGGTCAGCATCCACACCAGCAGCTGGGAGAGGCGGGGGACCCCACCCCGCAGACCCTCTCCCAGAGTCTCACAGGGACCACAGCACTGCAGACAGCTGGAGCTTGGATTTCTGGCCTCCAGGATGCTGAGGAAATAAATTCCTATTGTTTAAAGCCGCTCAGCCTTTGTTACAGTGGTCCTAGGAAACTACCATAATATCACAATATTTTAGCTGAAAGCATCCAACACTATTACATTTCCCCCAAAACCAGTCCTCTGAAAATACCCCACTTGTTTCATGGGCATTGCCAGAAAGAACAGGGGCCCAGACCCCACACCAGCACCAGGCGGGTTCTCTGAAAGAGGGGAGCTGAGCCAGTGGCCACCGCATCCCGCCCTGTGGGTGAGGCTGCCTCTGGACACGGTGACCCCTGCACCTGGATGGAGCAGATCCCATCTGGAAGAGGCAGGAAGGGAGCACTTGAGGTGTGTCAACCAGAAGCTGAGGTGAGCGATGGGAACCATCATGTCCCAGGGTGGACCCAGGGGTCAGGGGGCGGTGCCAGAATCCTTTGCCACACGGACCGGTTCATCTGTCCACCTGTCCCGCTCCCTGGGTCTGCCCTGGCCTATCTGCAGGTGACCCAGGGAATCGGCCACATCCTGCTGCTGTGACTGGTTTCAAGGCCTTGGGGACCTTCTCCCCACCACCCCGTCACCACCATTCCAGATCCACCTTAGCCCTGGACAGCAGTTCAATCCATCCGGCTTGTGTTGGAGCTGGGGCTCCTTGACGTTCATCTGCAGCAGATCTGAGCCTTTGGTTGTCTGCCCCTTCTCAGGCTGAAAGAACATTTGCCGTTGTCACCAAAATGGAAACTCTAGGNTTACTTCACTAGCGTGTGAGATGAGTGCAATTGTGGGGTAGTTTGAACATTCTTTGCCATTGTCTTTCTTTGGGATTCGAATGAAAACTGACCTTTTCCAGTCCTGTGGCCACTGCTGAGGTTTCCAAATTTGCTGGCGTATGAGTTTTTCACTTGGGAGTGTCTATACTCCTTTGCCTCAGAGACCCTAATGCTTAGACATTAACATGAGCTTTTGTTCAAATTACTGAATCTGAAGCAGGAGGTACAGTTGAAGTCATCATCTAAGTAATTTATGAACGTCCATTGTCAGTGTTCAAGGTATATCTATGCACAAGCTAAACAAGTAATCTGAGAACTCCTTGTAATAGCAATTAATGCCCCCTGTTGTTTATTTTTGTTTTTGTTGTTGCTATTATGGTGACCTTAATATATGCATGTCCATCAGAGATATGCTGATATTTTGGCTACATAGTAATGATAGAGAAATTATATTCCGTAGGCTTACATTTGGGCATAATAAGCATCAAAAATCCAATGAAAGGACTCTGTCATCAAGTGTGTATGTTAGCTGTGCATTCAGGGACTGTGGAAACACACACAGTGTGAGCCTTTGCTCCAGTGGAGACCAGTTTCAGACGGTCTGGGACCACCTTATCTCTAGCACTGAAGTGCTTTCACTTGAGGCCAAGCGCTTCAGAATCCCGTGATGCTTATTGAAAAAAAGAAGCACATTTCTTGGGACTCACTGATCTATCATACATTGCTGTCCACAGTAGTTGGAACCCTTCTTTACTATATTTTATAAAAATCTTGTTACACTGTCTGCTGCCAACACTAAGGCCTAAACCAGTGACAGCATCAATGAAGGTTATGCCCCTTAAACTGTATGACTGCCACAGAAACAGAAAAAAATCTTCTTTTAAATATTAATAGGATTCACAGATGACAAATTTCTATAGCAATGAGAGAAATGAAAATTTCCAAAATTTCAGGAGGGGAAAACAAACAAATTTCTTCTTAAAAGACAAAAAAAGAGGATAGCTTAAAAATAAAAATATATTAAAAACATAAAACAGATATAGAACTATAGAAATGAATCCATGAAAATATGTCAGACTGCTTGATTTAAATTATTGAGCTAAAAAATAATAATTATCAGACTAGGCTTTTAAATATAGTCATATATTTTACAGGGGCTTCCCTCTTAGCTCAGCCCATAAAGAATCTACCTGCAATGCAGGAGACCCAGGTTCAATTCCTGGGTCGGGAAGATCCCCTGGAGAAGGAAATGGCAACCCATTCCAGTATTCTTGTCTGGAAAATCCAATGGACAGAGGAGACTGGCAGGTTACAGTCCATGGAGTCGCAAGAGTTGGACACAACTTAGCAACTAAACCA
>SPDY01014909.1:79530-89860 GCA_006461725.1 Moschus chrysogaster | reverse complement strand
AGAGAGCATCACTCCCACCTTTCAAGTGCACAGCTGGAAGATACGCAACTTTTACTTGGAATCTGGAAAAGCTAATGCCATAAGGCAGTCAGTCAACTGGACATCCAGAGAAGGAAAGGCAGACGCACTCAGCTACAGGCCTGGGCTGATGGAGCTGACACGGGCCAGAAGGATTCAGGAACATTTCTGAGTGTTGGCCGGTGGGAGAACACAGGGCGTGGGGCCCAGACAGAAAGGCACTCACGTCTGTCCACAGACTCTCCTCCATGCGCTCACGGTGTGCCCCGGAGAAGACGGGGCATCCATGGGGACACGTGTCCAGGAGAGGAAACCTTTATTCCCTTTGGGAAATGCATACAGGACGGCCAGGACCCTGCCAGCCCCTCTGCTCCACAGATCAAAGCTTAAAACCACTGGGGAAGGGCAGCAGGCACCGCCACTCTCAGGGGACTGGCAGCACCCATTGTAGACAGGACAGGGAAACACGAAACATCTACCCCTGCTTAAGGCAAACAGTAGCAGTAAAGAGCACGCATTTGTACCGCGGGCAAAAGTAAGGTAACTTTTAAAAGCATAAACAGTTGATGGCAAGAGTAAAGTGTACAGCATGGCCACATCCACACATTACATGCCAGGCAGTAGCATGTTACTGAAGGTAGGTTCTAATTAACGAGTGATGTTTAATGGAAACAGTAGAGCAAATAATCAAAACTGTAAGGTGAGGTATACACAGGGATAAACTCATAATGAAGATAAAATGGAATGATAACAAATATTGAATTAATCCAAATAAAAACAGAATCAAAGGGAAAAAAGACACAAAGATCAGATGAACCAAACAGAAATACCAGCAAGATGGTAGATTTTATACAACTGTATCAATAACTACGTTCCGTTCCATCACTCAGTCGTGTCCGACTCTTTGCGACCCCGTGGACTGTAGCCTACCAGGCTTCTCCGTCCGTGGGATTCTCCAGGCAAGAATACTGGAGTGGGTTGCTATTTCCTTCTCCAGGGGATCTTCCCGACCCAGGGATCGAACCCGGGTCTCCCACATTGGAGGCAGATGCTTTAACCTCTGAGCCACCAGGGAAGCCGTAGTCTAAATATATCAAGTAATAGGGAGTACATCACATTGGATATAAAGCAAAACCCAGTTTTATGCTATCTACAAGAAATCTAATATAAAGGCAAAGATAAGTTAAAAATAAAAGGATGGGAAATTANTCATAATGAAGATAAAATGGAATGATAACAAATATTGAATTAATCCAAATAAAAACAGAATCAAAGGGAAAAAAGACACAAAGATCAGATGAACCAAACAGAAACACCAGCAAGATGGTAGATTTTATACAACTGTATCAATAACTACGTTCCGTTCCATCACTCAGTCGTGTCCGACTCTTTGCGACCCCGTGGACTGTAGCCTACCAGGCTTCTCCGTCCGTGGGATTCTCCAGGCAAGAATACTGGAGTGGGTTGCTATTTCCTTCTCCAGGGGATCTTCCCGACCCAGGGATCGAACCCGGGTCTCCCACATTGGAGGCAGATGCTTTAACCTCTGAGCCACCAGGGAAGCCGTAGTCTAAATATATCAAGTAATAGGGAGTACATCACATTGGATATAAAGCAAAACCCAGTTTTATGCTATCTACAAGAAATCTAATATAAAGGCAAAGATAAGTTAAAAATAAAAGGATGGGAAATTATACACCACACAACACTAATAAAAAGAAATCTGGAATAGCTATATTAATATCAGGCAAAGTACATTTCAGAACAAAAATATTATAAGGGCTAAAAGTGAATTTTCTATAATGGTGTTGGGGTCCATTCTCCAAGAAGACATACATAAAAATCCTAATCATTTATAAAAATTAAAATAAGAGCTTTAAAATACTTGAAGCAAAAACCGATAGAACTCCAACAAGAAATAGGTAAATTCACAATTGTAGCTGGGGCTTCAACACTCCTCTCTCATCTAAGCTGAAACTAATCCATCAACAAAACAAACAGCATCAGCAGCCAATGAGATTTAATTGACATTCATGGAACATGCCCCCCAAAGCAGGAGAATGCATATTCTTCTTTTGTGCATATGTGTGCAAATCATTTTCTGGCCTATCAAACAAATCTTAACAATTTAAATGAATTTTAAAATTAATTCAATTAAATTTAAATCATACAAAATATTTTCTTTGACCACATATGTTTAACTTATATATCAGTTATATAATGATATCTGGAAAATGCTGAAATGTTAGGAAAAGAAATAACACACTTCTAAATAACACACAGGTCAAAGAATAAATCAAAAGGAAAAAATAGAAAATATTTTGATCTGAAAATTAAAGCATAGCACCTCAAATTTCTGAGATAATGCTAGGGCTTTTCTTTGGAAAAAACTGATAACCATATACACTTACATTAGAAAAGAAAAAATATCTCAGACCCAAAACCTGAGCTTCCCCTTCAATTAATTAGGAAAAGAGATGAAACAAAATATGAAGTCATCAAAATAATATAATTAACAAAGAACAATATGAAAAATAATAAGTTAGAACCAGAAAAACAAAAAGTCAAAGGAACTAAAGCCTGTTTCTTTGAGAAGATCATTAAAATTGCCAAATCTACACACAGATTAATTGGGAAAAAAGAGAAAGGCCCAGATAATCAGAACCATAACTGATATAGGTGACACAGCTACAGTTTCTAGTCATCAAATAGAGGAAATATTATGAATAACCTGACCAGTCAGTTTGACAACTGAGATAAACGGACAATCTTCTTTCAAGACATACACTTCATGCAAGGAAAAAAAAATGGAATGGACAATCTGAATAGTTCTGTATCTATTTAAAATTAAATTATAGTTTATAATCTTCTCCCTAGAAAAATTCCAGGCTCAGATGAATTCTACCAAACATTTAAGGAATAAATAATATGAATTTTAGATAAATTCTTTCAGAAAATTGAAGAGGAAGGAACATATTTGTACTCATTATCTAAAGTCAGCATTGCCCAGAAAGCAAAACCAGACAAAAATACGATGAGGAAATTTCAGATCAGTATTCATCATGAATACAGCTGTAAGTCTTTTCTTTTTTCTTCTACATATTGCTACAGTTGTAAAATTTTTAAATAATATCTCAGAAACTTAAGTTCAACAATATCAACCAGCAGGGACCTACTGTAGAGCACGTGGAACTTGCTCACGCAGCCTGGCCGGGCAGGGAGTTTGAGGGAGAATGGATCCATGTATGTGTATGGCTGAGCCCCCTTGCTGTCCACCTGACACAATCCAAACATTGTTAATCAGCTATACTCCTCCCTTGTGGCTCAGCTGGTAAAGAATCCACCTGCACTGCAGGAGACCTGAGTTCGATCCCTGGTTTGGGAAGATCCCCCAGGGAAGGGAAGGCTAGCCACTCCAGCATTCTGGCCTGAAGAATTCCATGGACTGTATAGACCATGGAGTCGCAGAGTCAGACATGACTGAGAGACTTTCACTTTCACTTTCCCATAGAAAATAAAAAGTTAAAAAATAAACAAAACCAGAAATATTAATTGACAGAATCCAACATTGATTCATGCTGGAAGAACTTCCCTAGCCACCCAAAGCCGTTGATGAACACCCACCAGCTGCCCTCACCCCTGGTGGTGGTGGAAGGCTGTGTCTCTGTGTGCTGTCCAGGAAAACTCATAAAGGAATCCTTCCCGCCGGGCCTCGCCTTGTGGTGACCGTGGATCTGTGGTATTTCCGGCTCTGTCTGCGTTTGTGTGGGCAGGACATAACAACCAACCAGCCTTTGCTGGTAAATGACCAGCACGTCAGTACACTAAGCCTAGTACACGGGGTCTTCCTAGTTTTTTTTTAACTATATCCATCAGGAGCATTTGCACATCAAAACTCTGTTTAAAGAAGATGCAATTTGCCTTCAGAACAGGAGAGTAAACATAAGCATTATATATCACTGCCAAACTGAATAAAAAACATCTTGATATGCTAAGAATTCCTAATGAGTAGAGAGGCTATTGGCTAAATAAACAACTTAAAAGACACTTTACAATAATGGGAAGAGTGTGGGCTTTTGTGTGAGACAGACAGTCCTACTCGCTCCCAGACAGCACCCTCATTTTTAAAGTGAGATTTAAAAAAGAAAAAACCCCATCAGGGCTCATGGGAATGTATGTGGAATTCTCAGCAAATAAGGCCTGATAAATACCCTGGTATTTTTGACACACACTATCTGGTTTGTCCTGTGTCTCCAGTCATCCACTTAAGGAAACACAGGGCTTCCCTGGTGGCTCAGTCAGTAAATTATCCGCCTGTAGTGTGGGAGACCCACGGTTGATCCCTGGGTCAGGAAGATCCCCTGGAGGAGGGCATGGCAACTCACTCCGGTATTCTTGCCTGGAGAACCCCGTAGACAGAGGAGCCTGGCTGAATACATGGCGTCAGAGTCAGACATGACTACACAACTAGCATTTTCACTTTCAAGGAAATACAAACAGATATGTTTAAATTTTAAAAATAAATACATGGGGAAAAAGTGTTTACCTTACAAAATTGATGTTTATGAGCAGTTTTGATTATTGTGCATTAAGTCACAATTTAATTCAGGAGTACGTAAATCACATCCAAAGGGTTCATGTACTTAACACTGCTTTGAAAACAGTACGGCTCATTATCAATTAGCAAATCTGTTTTATAGGCTGAGTCATGTTAAAATTTGCATAGATTGACTTCACGGTGGGAGCCATGGTATCGTTCTTATTACAAATCCAGCAGAAATCAGCAGAATCTGGTGGAGAGCATCCTTCCCAGAGCAACTGCCCAGATGAAGTTCTGCCCTTTCTCCTTTGATGTTCTTAGATATCTGACCTCAAGCAGGTGGTGGGAAGGGCTGAGGGGCGTTGCCCTCTGGGACATGGCTGATGTTCTGACAACTCCAGGTGGGGTGGAAGGTAATGCTCTCGCTGCGACTCTCCATTCAGACTCTGTTTAATCCATTCAAAACGCAGTTCAAGTGTGTGTGTTCTCAGTCAAAATTAACCATTTCTAGTATTTTGTTTTTTGTAAGAGCTTTCTTCTTTAAAAATTTAAAATATATAAAATGTAAATTATTCCAGACATAACAGTAATCTAGTGTGCAGTGTGAATGAGCTCCTCAATGTATGTCATAAAACAGACCCTACAAGTGGTGTCTCTCTGGTCTCCGAGGGCCTTTCACTGACCCCTTGGTCTGTATTGCAGTGGAATATTATTCAGCCATAAAAGAAGGAAATCCTGCCTGAGGTGTCCTGGAAGAACCTGGGCTGTGCAGCCTGATCCCAGGGCAGGCTAAGTTGTGTGCACATGTGTGCATGTGCACCTGTGCAGGTGTGCTTGTGTGTATGTACAGCTCACGTGTGTGTGTGTGAATGTGTGTGTGTCTTATGGGGAGGTAAGAATGGAGAAGGCAGCTAGAATGATGCTGAAACAAGTCACGTGAGGAAGACTTTGAGCGGCAGATTCAGCAGTTTGGGATTTTTTTCATTTATGAATGGAAGATCTTTGAAGGGTTTTGAGCAGCCGGGTGCTTGGAGAGGATGGAGAAAAACAGGTGCTCTTCCACCCGCCTGCCTGGGGCCATGGCCAGCTTGAGTGTCTCTCCTCTGAGACCTTGGGTACATTGCATCCCACGATATATTTGACCTCCATTTTCTCAGGTCTGACCTGGGGAGTGGAGGGCACTGAGCTCCTGGAGAAGTTAGGACACGGGCATGAACATCTGGGAGGCAGAGGAAGGGAGAACTCACAGATCATGGTGGCCAACAGGATGGAGGGGTGCAGAGAAGGAAGCCTTTCTGGACAATTCCAAAGATCGAGCCTGAGGAGTGGGGAGGATGAGTCCATTTACTCCTGGAAAGTAAGCAAAACAGGCGAGGTTGTCCTGGAAGCTCCTGGAGAGCTGCCTGGTGGAACTGCCCAGCAAACTCTAGGAACTGAANATGATCCCTCCTTTCTCCCTGGGCAGAGCCTGGCAGGTGGCCCACCGAGGGGCCCTGCCCAGCATGATCCCTCCTTTCTCCCTGGGCAGAGCCTGGCGGGTGGCCCACTGAGGGGCCCTGCCCAGCATGATCATCCTGTGCTTATGCACTCATTTGGTAAGTGATTGTCCAGTGAGACACACAGGAATAACGGCGCGTCTCAGCAGACCCCCTTCCCTGGAGTCTTGGTCGGTAGCTTAGTGAACTGAGCCAGAACACTCCCGTACATGAGCCTCTGGATTAAGAACTGATGATGGGTGAAAGCGTTGGGATAAAATAACGCAACACTAGAAAGCATTTTCTAGATGCTGCTTCCTGAAGCTTTCAAAGTGAAAGCCAGAATAGAAAACCTTGCTTTGAAATACTCTGCTTGCTCATTTTCTTTAGGCTGTTAATTTTCTTCAGGTTTGAACTTATTCCTGACTTGCAACCAAGGAATTAAACTGTCCTTCAGAAAATAAGACCTTCCCCTGCCCCACCTGATGAGCACAGCCGGGTTTCCTTGGGTAGTTTCTACAGCCAGAGAAAGCAGAAAGTGATCCTGGCATTTCTGCTGAAGGCATTAGCTCAGAAGCCGCTAAATCAGTGCAGCTGAGATACAGTCTAGGAACAGCCTAGCCAAGGTCTAAACACGCACGTCCTGTTGGAAGCCTGTGTGCCCTCGAAACAAAAGGGTGTCCGATGCTGCTGCTTGGCATTAGGGGACGCGGGCTGGTGTGGCCACCTGGCTTTGAATGTATTCATTCGGGCTTTTCTGGATCCTTTCAGTCTCCCACTCACGAGACAGTCGAGCATCGACTCTGCACTGACTAGATAGGCACTGGATGTTCAGATGGCCCCAAACTCACCCCCAGAAGCTTGGTTTCTGCATCTCAAACAAACAAACTAGAGGGTGAGGCTCCGAACACACGCGGTCCGAGCTGCGAGAGCCGTCCTCTGTCTAGGAGCTCAGGTGTTTCCAGCACCAGGAGACATCGCAGCCCAGAAAGGCCCATCTGTCCATCCTCCTAGCCCCTCCTCTGTCCCCTTGGGTCATTTTGAAAACTTTACATCTTTTTGAAGCCCTTCTCTTCAAGTTCTGACTCTCAGAAAAAGTGCTCTACAGGAACCAGGGTGAGCTCACTAGGGAGGCTAAGAGCTGATAAGGAATAAGAGATTATCTTGGAGGAACAAGAAAACCAGGGCTGAAACTAGTGAGGGGATGGTCATGGTCTCTAGTCTTCTAAAAATGGTTTCCCGTCTAAGGGACATGTACATATGCTTGATTCTACAGAAGAGAAAGCACACACAGAAGTCAGTGCAGTTGCACAGCGAAGGCAAAGGTAATCTTTCATATTACGCCTATGCATTCCACAGGGAATATGTCCGTTTACATATTCTGTATCTTGATACATTGAATACATTTTGTAATGAAGGAAATGCCAAGAGCTGCAGAGCAGCATGACTGAAATCGAGTTCAGTTCGCCGGAAAGCAGACTTTTCTTTTCCGCATCTCCAACAGACGGTCCGTCTCCCTATGGGGCTCTTCGCTGTGTCGTGAGAACAAGACCAGAACCAGGCCTGTCTGGACTCGCCAGGCTGCTGGAGAGACGCTGCTTTTCCGGGCAGCTCTCCTCAGCTCATAAACTGCCTCTCAATCTTCCTTTTCTTTTGTGTTCCTTTGCAGACTGCCGGGACCTCTAATAAAGGCTGTGGAAGTCAACGTGCTTTTATTGTTTGCTAAGTAAACCGTCACAAGGATAAGCAAATAAGGGCACAGAGCAGGGTCCGTCTGAACACCCAGTGCCTATTCTAGTCCGTGCAGATTCCTACTTTCTTTAAAAAGGCCCCTGCAAGGTGGGTGGGGAATTAAATTACCATCAAAGGGCCTGAGAGGCTTCCCCAAGGCAGCTGATAGCTCACATTTAAAACACTACCTACTTTCAGCCATGCTTTCCACTACGTAGGGGCGTACTGTGGTCTAGTTATTTTGCTGCTGACCAACAGATCATGTGAAAACATGCATCTGCTCTAAGATAAACTAGAACAACAGACTGCCTGGTACTTTGAAGCATCAGGGTTTCAGAACACCAGAGGCTGGGGAGGTTTCAACTGATTACTGTACTGACAAATGATCTTTTGAGATTTTTCTGCAAATGACTACCCCCAAACTGCTTAATTCACACAGACCATCACCAAAGGTATTTGGCTTGGGGATTTATTTGAGTTTACATATAGAACATTTGTTCTTTAATACATCTTCTCCAGGCCCACAAAATTGAATATACCACAGGATGATTTCTGAGAATAAGGCAGTATCCAAGTCTGATCATTTAAGCACCATTTCATTTGGGGGCAATCCAAGGTTGTAATAAGATGCTTTCGTTAATAATCCTTTTCCCTGGCTAGTTAATATGTTCTCTGATGCTTAATTTGGCTGATCTTATTTTTAATATTTTTTTTACTTGTACCCTGAGGATTATCGGTGCTTTCTCTCTAAAGGGAGGAGACCTGGGTGTTGTCAGTCTAGGCGATGTCAGGCTTGAGACCTCGAGACCAGGGTGTGCCTGCAGGTGGGTGTGCAGCCCCTTCCAGTGGACTCTCTCGTATTTCTGCTCAGTTCCAAGGTTGCCTTCTTTTCAGACACATTTGTTAAGGTGATTAACTTCAGGAATTCATGCTGCTCAAAGTGAGTGAAATGGTGAATGTTTTGACCATTTTGATGCAGAAATCTAGGAAAACAGTCATCAGAATCAGGGACAGAGGCCTGAAATCCCTGGCAGGCTTTGAGATGGGCAATAAAGACACAGAAAGCTATAAAAGCAGGTGATTTAGAGGCAGGCAAGGGTTTGAGCACAGCTGGTATTTTAAAATCTGACAGTATTTTCAGTATTTATTTTAAATCTCAATGCTTAAATTGATTTAAGAAGGTCAAAGAATGTGCTCTTTTTTTCCCCTTACGCAGGGAGAATTGGGATGACCCTAAATACAAAGGAAGGAAGAACTGTCTTTGGTCGACTTTAAAGAAGTCGGCAGTCAACTGTACCTTCCACAGAGCAACCACTGACACCAATTCTGAATGTCAAGAACAAGTCCTCCATCCATGGGATTTTCTAGGCAATAGTACTGGAGTGGCTTGCCATTGCCTTCTCCAGAAATAGACTACAAATACAGCCAAATGATTTTCTGCAAGGGTCAAAGACCATTCAATATTCAAGACAGTTTTTGCAAGATATAATATTGGAAAAGCTGAATGTTCACATACAAAAGAATGAAGTTGGGCCTTTACACTATACACAAAAGTTTATTCAAAATGAATCAAATAAATATAAGAGCTAAAACTATAAAACTCTTAAAAGAAGATACAAAGGAAAAGCCTCATGACATTAACTTTGGTCGTGACTTCTTAGGTAGAACATCTGAAGTGTAGGAAACAAAGGAAAAAATTGTGTGCTTCATCAAAATTAAAAACTTTTTGTTCATCAAGGGACACTATCAACCTGGTGAAAAGGCAATCCACAGAATGGGAGAAAATAGTTGCAAATCATACAGCTGATAATGGATTAGTATTCAGAATATATAAGGGCTTCCCTGGTAGCTCAGCTGGTAAAGAATCCACCTGCAATGCAGGAGACCCTGGTTCAATTCCTGGGTTGGAAAGATTCGCTGCAGGAGGGATAGGCTACCCACTCCAGTATTCTTGGGCTTCCCTGGTGGCTCAGCTGGTAAAGAATCCTCCTGCAATGTGGGAGACCTGGGTTCGATCCCTGGGTTGGGAAAATCCCTGGAGAAAGGAAAGGTTACCCACTCCAGTATTCTGGCCTGCAGAATTCCATAACTGTACAGTCCACAAAGAACTATAGAAGAACAACAGCAAAACAACCTAATTTAAAAATGGGCAAAGAAGTTGAACAGACGTTTCTCCTAAGAAGATATATAGATGGCTAACAAGCTCATGAAAAGATATTCAGCATCACAAATCATTAAGGAAGGCAATCAAATCCACAATGAGACACCACTTCACACCAGTTAGGTGAGCCATTTTTTAAAAGGAGGAGGAGGAGAGAAGGAGAAGAAGAAAAGTAGCAAGTCTTGGCAAGAATGTGGAGAAACTTATTTCATTATTTTGCATGTAAATTTTTAATTCACTAGGTTTTATTTTGGTGTTACACATGAAGTGGAGCCAGTTTTTTATCTTTCCTGGTCACAATATTATTATTAAATAATCCTTCCCTCCCTTCTTGCTCCTGCTGATCTAAAGTTTCTCTTTCATCATATACTAATTATTTATGTAGTGAACCCATTTGTAAATTTT